>JAAGEH010001038.1:0-21788 GCA_011751065.1 Lasiurus cinereus
CAAATGTTGCTCGTATTTCAAAGCAAAAATCGCTCGCTCGACGGCTCAAAAATCTCGTATGTTAGGGCACTCGTATCTCGAGGTACCACTGGGTATATTTTTTAAAGAAACGGAGCGGTCGGAAGCAGGCTTCTCGCTCTCCGGGCCAGAGCAAGCTCTGGGCACTGCTCCCGTGGGAGTCTCTCCCCTGGGGTCCCCTGGACTGGGTCGTGGTATCCCTCTGCCTGCCAGTTGCATCCCTTTCCAGGGCTCCCAGAATCCTGGCCCACCAGGTTCTCCCTGCTGAGCTATGCCAGCTGCCCAGGCTGCCCAAGGCTGGCCCCTGGCTGTGCGCGGCCCCCACTGGGTCTGCGGGACCCTGTGTGTGTGTGTGTGTGTGTGTGTGTGTGTGTGTGTGTGTGTGCCCGGCTCTGCGGTGTGGGCCTGCAGGCAATGTCACGGCAGCCGGCTCAGCCTCGGCCCCTTTGAGAGCCACCGCACAGCTTTCCCTCCGGGGACGGGACCGGACAGCAAGTCCCACGTGTTCCCATGCGGCAGGCAACAGCCTCTGCCTATACTCCGGGAGGGGTGTCCTCTGACTGCATAACCTCTCCCTGTTCCCAGATCTCTGCCTTCTCTCCCGGAGGGCGGCCCGTCTTCTCCTCCAGTAGAAGCAGAGACTTTAAAGCCCAGGCCGGTTTGCCCGTGGCTCCGCAGAACTCACTTGGGAAGGTAACTCCCATCAGACCTTGCTGCTCCCGGAAACTTCCCACTTAACAACCCGCCACAGCCCTCACCGGTGTGGCTGGGCGAACAGAGCGCCGGCCTGCAGACGGAAAGGGCCCAGGTTCCATTCCGGTCGGGGGCATGTGCCTTGGTGGCGGGCAAATCCCCCAGTGGGGGGAGTGCAAGAGGCAGCTGATGGATGTCTCTCTCTCATCAATGTTTCTAGCTCTCTATTTCTCTCCCTTCCTCTCTGTAAAAAAAAAAAAAATCAATAAAATATATTTTTATAAAAACAACAAAACAAAAAAACCATCACAACGCTCTGCTGGTCGGTGTGTTCTTTTTTTGGGAGGGGGGAGCGGGAAGCAGCTGATGACAATGTTTATGACACTCACAGCACAGAGGCTTTTTTAAATCCTCTGAAGTTAAATAAAATATGATGCTTTAGACGGGCGGCCTGAGCGGGAGCATCTACGACAGTGGTTCTCCACCTTCCTCAGGCCGAGACCCTTGCATCCAGTTCCTCATGGGGTGGTGACCCCCAACCATGAAATGTTGCTACTGCGATGCATCGTGATGTCAATATCTGCATTTTCCGATGGTCTTAGGCGACCCCTGTGAAAGGGTCGTTCGACCCCCAAAGGGGTCACGACCCACAGGTTGAGAACCGCTGATCTACGAAGCCCCTCTTGTCGCTTAGAAACACATCATCCCCTGTGAGGAGCCTGGAGCCCAAGCCAGGCCGCCTCCCATGCCCCTCGGCCTCCCCACTCTGCCGGGGAGCCCCCGAGACCCCAGTGGCCACTGCCCGGGCACTGCAGTGTGCTCCTGGCCCCTGGGCTGCAGGCCCGGCAGAGACAGACCCGGTCCCCGGCCACGGTCATGCCGGATCGGGACGTCGGGACCGACTGGCACGGCAGCTGTCGGTCACGCTGTGACCGCCAAGAGTGACTCCCCCCACCCCCATCCCCACCCTGCCCCCCTCGGCCTCCCCAGCAGAGGAGGAGCTTGGCACGCTGCCCTGGAAGCAGGAGCGGCGAGAAGGAGGAGGAGGAGGAGAAACCTGAGCTTACACAATCCACCTCAAGAGCGCCGCTTCCCAGCCTGGAAACAAAGACCTCCGGGGACGGCTGCCCGCGCCGAGCTCCGTGCCAAGCAGCCACCCAGGGCGCGAGCATCGCACGGGCTCGCTCACCCAGCGTTGTTGCAACTTGCCCTCCGGCGTCCCCCTCCGCCCTCCGCCCCAGCACAGGACGGGAAACGCGGCCTTCACCCCTTTCTTCCCAGCACACGGGCTGGGACACGAGGGCTGCTGGGGGCCGTGCGGGGAGGAGGGAGGACCAGGAGCCACCCACCGGCTGGAACTCACTGCTGAGGACCAGGACGCGTCTCACCCGGAGAAATGCGTCTCAGAGAGACTCCCAGGAGCCTCCCCCTCCTCCCCGCCCTCCTCACACTCACCCCCAGGCCCCTGGGGCTGGGAAACCACAGCCCCTCGCAGCTGTGTGGCCCAAAAGGAGAGGAGGCTTATGGGCAGAGATGCAGGAGCGCTGGCCTTCTGCCTGGGGATGAAGATGATGCCCATCCCCCCCCATCCCCCTGGACTGGTCCAGCAAACCCTTGGGGGTCAATCAAATCACTGGAGCCGACAGGAGAGGGCAGACCCATTGCACGGAAGAGAATACTGAGGGGGACGGGGCAAGGGGCGGCCGCCGGGGCCAGGCTGGGACCAACAGCGTGCCCCGCCGGGATGGCTGCCTGCCCGCCGGCCTCCTGCGTCCTGGGCGGTCCCGGGAGGCAGGCGGGTCCTCGGAGCAGACGCGGGAACCGGGACGTCGAGGCTTCTGTGACTTGCCTGTGACATTACAGACAGAGCTGAGAGGTGGTAGAAGGGGAGCAGATAGCTCCTCTTGGCCCAGAGGCCGGGCAGGCTGGGGACCCAGGCCGGCTGACCCCAGGCCCAGGGCTCCTCTAAGCTCTGCCCCTGGCTTCCTGCCAGCCGGGACACCGTGGGCCGCCTGATGGGGGGCCGGGTGCCCCAATCTCCCATGCAGTGGGAGCTGCGTGACTTTGGTCAAGGCCGTGACACCGGGGGCAGGAGGGTCCCCCAGGCCTCACTGAGTTCACTTCCTGGGGCTCTCCCAAGCTCCATTCCAGGGGCAATCCTCTCGGAGAGGCCCCGGGCCTGCAGCTCACAGTCCCTCCCAGGAGAGGACCCGGAACCACGGGGAGGGTGAACCAGGCGGCAGTGAGAGACACGGGCTCTTCTGGGGGTCCCTGGGGTGCACTCTCCCCTCCCGGGGGCTGCACCTCTCCTTCTCTTTTAGCACAGCTCTCTCTCTGTCTCCTGCCCCCCCCTCCCCTGTCTCTCTAAGAGTCTGATCCTCCTGCTGCGTCTTCCCTGTGGCTCCCCTTGGGGTTTCTCTCTGCCTCGGTCTCCTTCCCTGCCCGTCTCTGCATTGTAGCCGAGGCTCCGTGGGCAAGAGGCTGTCTCCCCTCTGCTGGTCCCTGACCCCGAAACGGAGCAAGGCCTGCCGCTAAGCCAACAGAGGGTTCTAGAAAACTCCGCTGCCACAGGGACGGGGGTGCGCCTTTTGGCCTAAAGAATTGACAACATTGAAGACCTCGCTGGGACGCGAGCAGGGCGGTGCTGGCCCCCGGGGGCTGGGGACAGGAGAGCAGACCCCGCCTTGCGTGTAGTGCGGGGACGTGTCAACACGCGAAGGGGATGGATCATGTAAGAGTATGTTCATCAGATGGTTCCATGGCTACTGAAATGGACATGTTTTTTATAACTTGTTTTAAGGAAAAGCTTATGTCATGCCTTCTGTGCCCTGAGCCAAGAAAGGTTAAGTCATTTGCCCAGAGATGACTGGTCTCTGAGAAGCGGCACTGGTCTTCGAGCACTTCAAGCCGTAAAGTAATAGTAAATATATAAAGCACGAATCCATCTAAGGTTAACATAGTATAGGCTAGGGAACGTATGTAAGAACAGAGACAGCACATCTGTGACATGTAACAGCTAATCATCGATATGTATCTAGGATACATGATTTGCATATCATGTCTGTATAAATGTATATAAATTTATGTGTGAGCATATACCATCCCATGTGCATAGTTTATGAATATTCACATGTAGAGCAGATAAAGCGTAAAAGTTTGCAAATGAAAACTCTACAGTGCCGAGACCGGTTTGGCTTCATGGATAGAGCGTCGGCCTGCGGACTGAGAGGTCCCAGGTTCGATCCCGGTCGAGGCATGTACCTTGCTTTCGGGCACATCTCCAGTGTGGGGCGTGCAGGAGGCGGCTGATGGATGTCTCTCTCTCATCGATGTTTCTGACTTTCTGTCCCTCTCCTTTCCTCTCTATAGAAAAATCAATAAAATATACTTTAAAAAACACACAAACTCTACAGCAATGAGCAGAGCTGGCCGTGCGGAAGTGAGCAGAAGCTAACGGCCGCCCATTGGATGAAGAGAGAGGAGCAGAGGACTGAGAGTCAGTGACCCCCTCATTCTCACCCTGCGGCGGGGTGGGGGGCGGTCAGTGACGCCTCATTCTTGGCCTGGAGGGCCTAGGGAAAGGAGCCCCACTGAAATGCCCCTTGAATGAGGGCAGAAGGGGGAGGTGGAGGGTGTCTGAGCTCCCGGCTGATGGAGGAGGCGGAGCAGAGGAAAGGTCCAGGAGGCCAGCCTCGCCTCCTCGTTCAAGGTCCGGGCCTCAGGGTGCCTCAGGGACAGTGTCCTGCTACGTGGCCAGCCTTGAGGCAGCACCCACCCTCCAGGGAGGACCAGGCTGGGACCATGACATCACACACCTTCCTGGGGTCCCCACAGTCGCGGAGTGAGTGCACCCCCACCGAGCGGGCAGAAGTGGGCGGGAATGGCACTGGCAGCTCGGCCCAGCGCCAGCCCAGGTGACAGGGGGGCGGGGGGGAGGGGAGAAAGCCCTGCTCTAGCAGCAGCCCCCTCACAGGCCCCGTTCGGCCACTGGCTCTGTGGGAGCCGCATTTCCTGCCGCTCTCACCCCGGGTCAGACTAGACGGGGGGTCGGCAAACCGCGGCTCACGAGCCACCTGCGGCTCTTTGGCCCCTGGAGTGTGGCTCTTCCGCAAAACACCACGGCTTGGGCGAGTCTATGCTGAAGAAGTGGCATTAGAACAGTGGTTCTCAACCTGTGGGTCGCGACCCCTTTGGGGGTCAAATGACCCTTTCACAGGGGTCGCCTAAGACCCTCGGAAAATGCAGATATCCACATCACGATGCATCACAGTAGCAACGTTTCGTGGTTGGGGGTCACCACCCCAGGAGGAACTGGATGCAAGGGTCGCGGCCTGAGGAAGGTTGAGAACCACTGCATTAGAAGAAATTTACGTTTAAAAAATCTGGCTCTCCAAAGAAATGTCAATCGTTGTCCTGCCGATATTTGGCCTGTGGACGAAGGAGTGTGCCGACCCCTGGGCTAGACCGTCTCCTCGGGCTGCTGAGAACATTCAGTAAAATGCTGTTTAGAAAGTGGGCGGCATGGCTCCGTGGTTGAGCCTCGACCTAGGAACCAGGAGGTCACGGTTCAACTCCCGGTCCAGGCACGTGCCCGGGTGGCGGGCTCCATCCCCAGTGTGGGGCGTGCCGGAGGCAGCTGGTCCATGATTCGCTCTCATCGCGGATGTTTCTGTCTCCCCCTCTCTCCCTTCCTCTCTGAAATCCAGAAAAACACATTTAAAACATAAGAAAATAACGTGCCCCGCTCAGAGCTGAGCCTGCAGCACCCCACAACGAAGGGCCCTTGCCCTCTGCTGGGAGATGGGAGATGCCTGAGCCTGGTGGCCTCAACGCGAGCCAGAAGAGGTGCCTCCCGCCCTAGGCCCCCCTCGGTCAGCTCCCCTCTCTGTCATCGAGTTCCAGTGCCTCTCCAGCCCTCACATCCCCCCCCAAAAAAATGAAGGGCTTCCCACCGGCCACCTGTCAGCATGAGTCTATGACCACCAGGGTCTGACTCACACCCGCGCCTCCGCTCCACACAGTGATGCTCCCGTAGAAACGTTTCTCTTTGATCCTGGTAGCCAGGCTGCGAGGCCAGGGGGCCTGCATTCCCAGTAAAGACGGGGCCCCTTCCCATTAAAGACGGGGCGCAGAGAGAGGCCCCGGAGCTGGCCTCAGGGCAGGGGGTCAGGAACCCTCTTTCAATGGGCTCCCAGCTTGGTGCATGGCCCCCTCTCTCCTTTTCCCCGGAAAAGTGACGTCAAACCACAACAGGAAGGCCGGGCGGGACTCGGCCGCAGAGCAGGCTGCTGGCTGGCCTCAGCTCCCTCACTCCATCGGGCGGAGTCCTGTGGCTGCCCGCACTCCACTAGCTGTGCCCAGGCTGACAGGAACACGGGGGTCTCCCGCCTCGGCGCCCTCCCCCCGAAATAAAAGCCCTCCCTCCTTTCTGTGAGGCAGAGCCCAGGTAGGGAGGCACCCTGGAGGGGGTGGGGAGCAGCCTGATTTTTGGGGGGTGGGGAGGGCAGGGCGGGGCAATCCAAGAGGCATTTTGCTCGCTCCCTGGGCCGCCTCCCCCAGCAGCTCCTTATTTGGGGATCGGGGTTCCAGTTGCCTGGCCGGTTCTGGGGCGGGGGAAAAAGAAGTTGTCACCTTCCTCCCGCAAGAGCCCGTTCGCACCAAGAACAAGGGAGACGCCAACGGCGGCGGCCCTGGCCGTCCCCCGGAGTGGCAGCTGCACGGAGGGCTCCCCTCCTCTGGGCACCGGCTGCTCTCTGGGGAGAGAGGGTCTCGCTGTCACCGGCGCCGCCGCCCCCCACCTCCCTGGGTGCTCCTGGGAAAACCGGGGCCTGTCTCAGGATGACAGCCTCCTCTGCACTCGGGATGAGAGGCGGGGAGCAAGGGCCAGCTGTGACAGAGCACGCTTCCAGGGAGGGCGCCCCGCAGTCAGACCAAGACGGTGTTTCCCCCGAGCGGGACGCCACGTGATCTCAGTCACGAAGGACACCACCAGCCCTTAGCCACTCCGCCGCCCGCCCGGGCCGGGCACGTCCGCATGTCTGCTGGCATCCTGTCCCCCAGGTGCAGCGGTTCTCAACCTGTGGGTCGCGACCCCTTTGGGGGTCGAACAACACTTTCCCAGGGGTCGCCTAAGACCATCGGAAAACACAGATACGATTCATCACAGCAGCAAAATGACAGTGATGAAGTAGCCACGGAAATAATGTTATGGTTGGGGGTCACCACCGCATAAGGAGCTGTCTTAAAGGGTCGCGGCCTTAGGAAGGTGGAGAACCACTGCTCTGTGCCTGTGCTCCCCGCTCCCCTCGCCCTGGCCTGCCGGTGGGGCACACAGGCCCCGCCCCCCAGCCTCGGGCTCTTTCAGGCCAGGCAGCTCCAGCTGCTCCAGCTGCTCCAGCTGCTCCAGCACCCACACCTGGATGTAGTTTGCAGGCCCCAGCGGTGCCCGGGCCACAGCTCCCAGAGGACGTTTCACCGTGTGACACCGGGGGGTCGGGGGGCGGGCAGGGGGGCCCTGTTTAGACTCCATGGGGATGTATCCCCAGACGGGACTGCCAGCAGGAAGTGAAGTAAATGCCTCTTCCTGTCGAGGGTCGTGATGCGATGCTGCAGAGCAGGGAGGAGGCATCCTGGAGGGCCAGCACCCCGGGGTGCAGGAGGGGGGTCGCCGCAGGGGCACTGGCATGCTGCTGTGTGCAGGGCAGCCCGGTGCCCGGCCGAGCTGGCCATCGGCTCAAGGCCAAGGCCGGGGAGCTGAGCCCGATGGGCCGACGCGGTGTCCCAGCCCCATGGAGGGGCAGGCCTCCCTGCTCCCCAGCGAGGACCGAAAGGAGCCCCGGACCCGGTCCCCGCCCCCTTTAGAGCCATCAGAGCTACAGGGAGCCCTCACCCCCGAGTGTGGGTTGGCTCATGCTCCACCCACCCTGGGACCTTAATTTTCTAAAATATATTTTTATGGAGTTCTGAAAGGAAGAGAGACAGAGAGAAAGAAGAAACCTCAGCGATGAGAGAGAATCACTGACCGGCTGCCTCCAGCACGCCCCACACTGGGGAGGGAGCCCGCAGCCCGGGATGTGCCCTGACCAGGAATCGAGCCGTGACCTCCTGGTTCAGAGGTCGATGCTCAGCCACGGAGCCACCCCGGCCGGGCCACTCGTGAGCCATTTTGCTAAGCCCCACATTGGGAGGCCATCGGCATTCCTGTCCCTGTGCACCTGGACTCGGGGTCCCTGACCCTAGCAATGCCTGACGCCCTGTAGGCCACCTGCGTGGCCTCCATGGTGCACCGTGGCCTCTGCCATCCCCCCGAGCCCTGCTGCCCACAGACGCTCCTCCCGGGCCTGCGTCTCCCTCTGTCTCACCATCCGCCCGGGCGGCCGCGGCCCGCCGACCACACCGTTCACACCCGGGCCCCAGCAGCCCGGCCGGAGCCACCTCCTCAGGCTCAGCACGCAGCCCACGCCAGACCTCTGAGTCCCAGCAGCGCCCCTGGCCTCTGCCACGGGCCCCGGGGGCTGGGACGGCCCCTCCGCCCCCACAGCGGCCACTGGTTCCCGCAGCGTGCCCTGGCGCTGCCCCCTCCAGCTCGCACAATTCACCCGGGGGCTGGATCCAGGCCACGAACAGGAGCACACACAGGGGGCGGGGAGAAGGGGCTCAGGGAGGTGGGGGGGGTGAACTTCACCAGAAAGCTCAAGGACCAGCAGAGACTGGGGGTGGAGGCGGGGAAGGGGCTCCTGGTGGAGGAGCAGAATGAAGGGGCGCGGAGGGCGGGGGGACGGGAGACGGGGCCGCCCGGCCGGGCCTGGCAGGGTGCAGGACAGGAAGGTCCCCGCATTCCCCACGAGGAACGGCTTTAGCCCGAGCAGCGAGGTGTCCCCCGCGGTTTGTGGGGGCGCCCCCAGCCCTCCTGGAGCCCCTTAACCTCCACCCCGCTCCTCAGGAAGCCAGACGGGCCGGCGTGGGGCCCTCCCAAGTCCATCAGACATCTCAACCGGACGGCAGCCGCTCTCCATGGCAACCAGTCCCAGATGCAGGGCCGCGTTGTCGATGAGACAGACCCATCAGGTCCCGCCCGGGGACTGGGCGCTGCGCTGCTGGTCCTCCTCTGCCCACCAGCCCAGTGCGGTGGGGCGTGGGTTCCCAGAGAGGCTGCTGAGGTGTGGGTTCCCCGTGAGGTCCCCAAAGGGTGGGGTGCTCTTGGGGTGCTCCCGAGATGGGAAGAGGATGCTCCCCGGCGAGGCCTGGCAGTGGCCAGCAGGAGGTGGGGCCTGTCCCCACTGGGCTGCCCGGGGCCGGGCCTGGAGGAGGAGTGAGTGACTATCGCGGGGCCGGGAGGTGCCGGGCGGAGGGGAGCTGGGACCCCGGCAGAGTGTGAGGTTCTGTGGCCTCTTACCCCCACGCCCGCCTGAGCATCCCCCCCCGCTGGGCACACTCCTCATCCTCAAACCTCTCTCCAGGAAACATGAGAAGACCTCCGTCACCCACTCTGTACCCCAGGCCGTGTCCCTAGCTCGCAGCCCAGCCTCACTCCGGGACTCGCACTGTCTCACCTCCACGGCGCCTCCTGGGCCAGGCACGTGTATGACCGCCTGGGGCCACTCTGTGGACACGGGACTCCACGGGCCAGGACGGTGCTGGCCGTCCTGCTCAGCCAGGCCCCGTGGGACCTCCGAACCTCGCCTGACAGACAGGGGCCGGCCCGGCCCCCCAACTCCATAGGTTCCTGTCGGACTGTGGGGAGGGGGTCCGCTTCTCCCACCCCCCACGGGGCCAGGCGGTTTGTCCGCCGGTGGACGGATGACCGGGGGAGGCCGATCCCTGGCTCCCACCAGGTGGGCAGTTGGAGGGCGGCGCTGGGGGAGGTGGCGCCACCTCACCTGCCGGAGGAAGGGGCCAGCGGGCCGCCAGGCGCCCGAGGGGTGGGGAGCTCGCCGGCCCTGTGCGGGGCCCTGGGTGCCGCTGCGCCTGAGGGTTCGAGGGGACCCCTGGGTTCGGGGGGACTGGAAACCCCCTTTTCGTTCGCACCCATTAGAGTTGGGTTCGTCACTGTCCCCCAAGGACTCCTACCCAATGGGCCCTGGTCTCGACGAGAAACGTCACAGAGACCAGTGGGCCCAGGAAGGTCCCCGCATCCCAGCGTAGGGAGCCCATCGACCGAGAGCCCCCACAAAGCCCCCAGATCACCCCTGCCCCTCGGGCATGTCTCGTGTGGCTGAGGAGACACGCAGCGGACTCAGGGACCCCTTTAAAGGAATCTGTGTTCTCTCCACCAGCAGTGTCTGCACCCAGCAGAGACAAGCAATCTCACTCACACACACACACACACACACATGCATGAGCACATACATGCACACACGTGCACATACGGGTACACGCACGGGAATGGGAACCAGCAGTCCTGGAAATGCTCCGTGCTTGCCGACCCGGGGGAGTCTCGACAGCTCCCTGCCCACCTCCCAGGGAGCCAGGGCCGAACCTCCCATCCGACCCTCCCTGCTTTCCCCCGGGGGGAGGGGGGTAAGGGTCCCTGCCCTGGGAGCTGCAGATCACCACCAGCACCCTGCCTCTTCCAGGAGGCCCTGTGCCCCCACATGCAGGGGCCCGCGCTCATTCAGGGCGCCCTGAGGCTCCACCTGCAGCTGGCTCAGGGCAGAGTCATTTCCCCCACCTGGTCTCGCCCAGTGCTTCCGGGGAGAGGGCGCCAGGTCACCTGGGGGGCGGCCAAGGTCAGGTCCCCGGGCTCCCCCCCCCACCCGGTGCTGGGCCCAAGAGGGAGCTTTTCGCCCCAGCTTCTGGTGGTGCCCTGGGCCACGTGACCTCACAGTCAGCCTGACTCACTGGAAGGTTCCTGATCCCCCATCCCTGCTGCCTCCGGGCGCTGCCCACTGTGCTGGGAGGAAGCCCCTGCCAGGCTGGGGTCTGAACACGACAAGGATCCGGCGCAGCGGCTTCCTGTGACCTTGTCCAGGGCACGGCTTCACCTTGCCCGGCCGCCACTCTGGTGAAGGAGGCTGCCGGGCTCACCCGGGCCTCCGCTCTGTGCCTCCCCTCCTGCCAGCTGAGCCAGGCCACGCACCGCCCCTTCCTCGGCAACCGGGGCGACCAACTGCTCTCACCTGAGCCCTTTCTTTCTACCCTGCTTCCCCAGAAGTCAGACCTCCCCCGAAAATAAGAGCTACTTCCTGTTTTGCCTCTCACTGTCATAGAAGGCATCCCCCTGAAAATAAGACCTCCCCGATCATCAGGCCTCCCCCGAATAGAAGGCCCCCCAAAGCTACCGTCAGGTGTCTGACTCCTGATGTAGAGAGACCTCGCCCTGCCCGAACAGCTCCAGCCGTGCTTCGGCCCATCCGTGAGCTGGTTGGTGATGACAACGACTACCGGACCGTAGACAGGTCATCCATTTCCTTTTTTTTTTTTTGCTCAATAATACATGTGCACCGTCTTCTTCTTCATGGAAAAATAAGACATCCCCTGAAAATAAGACCTGGCGCCTCTTTGGGAGCAAAAATTAATTAATGTAAGACACTGTCTTACCTTCGGGGAAACAGGGTAGCATCAGATGCCGCCTCTCCGAGAAGCTTCTAGGTCCATCCACCCTCAGCGTTAACCCTTCCCTTCCCGGGGCTCCTGGCGCCCACGCTCAGGCTGCTGGGAACTCACACGAGAGCACGGGGCCCGGGAGGCAGGCCGGCTCTTCTCCACTCCACGGCCGCCCCCCACACCCCCGTGCCCGGCCTGCACAGGGCTCCGCACCCGTAGACTTGGCGAGAGAGGAGTGGACCACGGTGTCAGACAGGGGTTGTAGCTTTTACAGCGAGAAAAGCAAAATCCAGTACCTTCGTCACGGAGGTGAGACTCCGAGACGTGCAGGGCTAACATGGCATTTAACACGGGGCCTCTGAGCCCCTGCTCTTGCTTTGGATCTTAAGCTCCATGACACTGTGAGCTGGGGGGGACTATGTTTCCCTTTTTCCCTTGGCGGCCAGGAAGCTCAGAGCCAAATTTCTAGCAAGTAGAAGGGGCACAGGGCCGCGCCGCATGTAATCCGCTCACCCCCGGCTTCTATTTTCCTCTCTTTCTTTTTCCTTTTCTTTCTGTTCCAGGCTCCTCTCTTCCTAATCCTTTCTCGGACCGTCTTCTGCGTCCCTCTCGGTGCGAGAGACCGTCTAAATAACGGAGCAGTGATGGAGGGCAGGTCGTGGAACGGGGATCGGAGCAGCCGCCGCTCCTGACCCCCACTCCCATGCTCCGCAGCAGCCAGAATGTTCCCTGTGCCCGCCAGGAGCTCATGACCCAGGGGTCTTCTGGACCAAACCCTGGAGTTCTGCCGAAGGTTGTCTCATTCTCTTTTCCCCAAACGCGAGACATTTCTCCGAAAACCTGGCTGAACCTTCTCCCAGCGCAATCGGTGAGCAGTTCGCCCCCAGCGCCCCTGGGCCGGTGTCCCTGGAGAGCAGGAGCTGGGGGGCGGGGGGGAATGCGGGGAGCGTCCCACTGCGAGTAGACAGGGGGCTGGGGAGGAGGCCCCGGGGCCTCTGGCATCTGACGGGCACATTTGCTGGGCAATGGCCTGTGCTGCGCGCCCGTCGTCATAAGGCACGGCGTCTTCCATCAAGTGTCCAAGTGTGACTGAGGCTGGAACGGGGCCTCAGGGCCCTCTTTCCCGCCACATTACAAGGCGGTAATGAACTCAGCTCGCCCCGCGGCCTGTGTGTGCGTTTCCCAGCGCTCCCGGAGGCTCGGCCCGGCCCCGCCCGGGCGGCTGAGTGTCAGCCCATGAACGAAGAGGTCCCCCGGTTCAGTTCCTGGCTGGGGCACAGGCCCGGGTTGGGGGCTGATCCCTGGAGTGGGGTGTGCAGGAAGCAGCCAACCAATGATTCTCTCTCGTCCCTGGTGTTTCTCGCTCTCCCTCTCCTTCCCTCTCTGAAATCAATAACAATATGTGTAAAAATTATAATCAAGTTGTTCTGTGCCTTCAAACATAGTGTTTCTATGCATTTGACACCGGCTGCCATGAGCAGGCGTAGTGGGGGAGAGAGGTGCCCCCCAGACTGGGCTGTGGAGCTGAGGAGGGGTAGAGTGGGGTCAGGCTAGCCTGGGGGGCAGGAGGGAAGGGGGAAGGGCACGGGCACAGGCGGAACAGCATGTGCAAAGGCATCGTTTTGGCACCTGGGTTTCATGTCCAAGGTCACAGCTCCCGTCTCTCTGCCCCTACTTCCAGGTCCCAGTACCCACCCACCCCTTGCCCCCTGGAGGACCACTCACCACTGGCATTACCGCCCTATTAGCCCTGTATTGGCTTCAGTTAGCTTTGCCCACAGCTTTGTAAATATCCTTTACTTAAACTCTCTGCAGTCACACCTTGGTTCTGATTGGTCGGTTTCTATGCCAGTCAGCGTCAAAAGCTCTGCCTCCTCGGCAGCCGTTGGCTCCTCACACTTCACCCATATTTGGTTCTGATTGATCCGTTTTCATGCCAGTCAGCATCTCTGGGCCTATCAACAGGGCCTGATCAGAAAGGCGGGCCTGATCAGCAGCCCCAGTGGAGACCTGGAGAAAAATGGAGGCACAGCTGCTGGCCAGACTGGGAGAGAAAGAGAGAGGCAAGTGCTGATCAAAAGCTGCCACAGAGGCAACGGATCAGTCCCTGCTCCTCTCTTCGGGCCTCTCTCTGGCCCTGATTCGCAGCGCCCTCAGCAGTGAGCTCTTGGGCACCCCAGCTACAGTGGAAGCAGTCAGTGCTGGGTTGCCAACTGCAGGACTGACTTCCAATTGGTCAAGCCTCAATCGTTACTGGTCGTTACGACCCAGCGTTTTTATACATTAGGATAGTTAACTGTTGTACATTGACCATGTATCCTGCAATCTTAGTAAACTTGGTATTAGTTCTGCTGGCTCTTTTGTCAGTTCTTTGGAGTTTTCTATACAGAAGATAATGCCATCTGGAAAGTTTTACTTCTTCCTTTCCAATTTGAGTCCCTTTTATTTCTTTTTCCTGCTTTATAGCATTGTCTAGGACCTCACACGTAATAGTGAGTAGGTGTAGTAAATGTAGATATCGTTGCCTCATTGCTGATCTAAGGGGAAAGCTTTCAGTTTTCCACCATTAAGTATGATGTCGGCTGTAAGTAAGCTTTTGTGAATTTAGGAAGCTCCTTTCTGTAACTAATTTGCCGAGAGTTTTAACCATCACTAGGTATTGAATTTTGTCGAATATATTTTCTGCATCTGCATTGCATCGAGATGATCATGTGATTTTTCATTGAAGTCTGCTAACATGATAAATTACATTAATTGATTTTTTTTTTAATTTCTGGAATAAAACTCACTTTGTCATGATGGATTATCATTTTATATATGACTGAATTAATTGGCTAACATTTTGTTAAGGACTTAGTCCAAGATGTCTGACGGGAATATTAATCTTTAGCCTTCCTTTCTTCTAATAACAATTGGATATCCAAATGCAAAAAAAAAAAAAAAAGAAAGAAATGAAAATGAACCTCAGCCTTCCCACAGAAAAGAGACTCTATTCTGTGTGGTTCAGATGTCAGGATCATGCTAGCCTCGTAAACCAAGTGCCGTTATTCCTTCTCCTATTTGGAGAAAGAGTCGGTGCACCACTAGAATATTCCTTTCTTAAATGGTTGATAGAAATTCCCCAGGGAAGCCTGGAAAGTTTGTCATTTGTTTGATTTTTGTGGGAAAGTTTGTGACTATAAAATGCAATTTATTGAATAGATATAGAACTATTTGGGCTGTCTTTATTTTTTTCTTGAGTGAGCTTTGGCAGTTTATTTCAAGGAATGTGTCCATGTTATGTAAGCTATGGAATTTACAGGCATAAAGGTGTGAACAGTCTGTTCTTTTATTTTAATATTGGTCAGCCAGGCGGCGATGTCCTCTCTTTCATTCTTGACACCAGTAATTCGAGTTTTCTCTCTCTGTTTTTCCTCATCAGTCCAGCCAGAGACTTGTCAATTTTATTCTTCTTTCCAAACGCTCGGTTTTGGTTTGATTCATTTTCTCTTTTCTATTTGAATGCTTCCTGCTCCCTCTTTATACCCTTTGTTATTATTTTGGGTTGAGTTTACTCTATTTTTTTTTCTAAATTTTTTTTTTTTAAGTAGAAGATTTTCTATCACTGATGTGAGGGCTTCTTCCCTGGGTAAACATTTAGGGCTGGGTGTGTTTCTCTTGAAGCACCGTTTACTTATGCCCCACCGACTTTTGATATATTTGTTTACATTTTCATTCGCTTCAAAATATTTTCTCAGTGTCCTTGTGGTTTCATCTTGGACGCCTGAATCACTGAAAAGCGTGATGTTTACTTCGGGAATGTTTCGGGAAGTCCCCGGATCTTTTTGTTATTGACTTCCAGCTTAGTTCTACTGCGGTCAGGGAACATATTTTTATAATTTCTAACCACTGCCATTTATTAAGACTTGTTTTCATGGCCCAGAATCTGGTCTGTGCTGGTGGCTGTTCCTTTTTTGCTCTTGAAAACAACGTGCCTTTCGCCGGAGTGGCTAGGGTGTTCCCTCCGTGTCCATAAAGTCATGTGAGTTGCCTGTGCTGGCGGAAGGTGCTGTCTTCCACATCTTTTTTCACTTCCCGTCCATTCGCTCCACGCGGGGTCCAGAGAGGACTACGGTGAACTCCAACAGTCATTGTGCATCTACACACACACTATACACACACACACACCACACACATCGTGCATCTACACACACACTATACACACACACACACCACACACATCGTGCACATACACACACACTATAACTGTTCCTCTTCTTTAGTTTCGTCAATTCTGCCACGCGCAGTTCAGTCGGTTATTAGGTACCGAGGCACTAAGGGTCATCCCTGCCCTTCGTGAACGGCATTGCTGTGGGGCCGCTGTTCAGGCCGACCCCAGTCCCTCCTATGAATGATTCTCAACTCGTTTGTCTGCGGCCCACTTAGGGGGAGCAAACGGCCCTGCAGTTCATGATCTTACCTGTTCCGTTTTCCAAAGCAAGTACTAAAAAAAAAGATTAACAAAAGTAAAGCCTAAAGCTATTCTACCAATACCTTTACCGACAGGAGACTAGAAACCATGGCAAGCCACATACATTCAAAGACCGCCTTCCTAATGAACCTGGCCTCCACAGGAGAGAGAGGTGGGACATGGTCAGGAAGGAGGACTTCTGATGGAGGATCAAAGAAAGCCCTTGGTAAAGGCCAGTAACGCTCTCCGTTTAATTTATAAGAATACAGTGGTACCTCGAGATACGAGTGCCCTAACAGACGAGATTTTTGAGATACGAGCCGTCGATCCAGCGATTTTTGCTTTGAAATACGAGCAACGTTTGAGATAGGAGTCATCGTGCGGATGGCCGGCTGCACACGACCCACCAGTTTACCGCGACTCGAGCGTCTCATAGTTTCCCACGCCTCAAGGTTACGGAACGAATGAAACTCGTATCTCGAGGTACCACTGTATCTTTGTAACTTGGGATAACTCCATGAAGTGTTTTCTAAACAAATATTTAGGATATATTAGGTTGTTTATATCTTTTAAACGATTGCCTTTTCTTTTTAGATTTTTAAAAATTGATTTTTAAAAAGAGGGCAAGGAGGGGGAGGAGGGGACAATGGGGGGGGGAAGGAGATATATGTACTACTTTATGTAGCACTTTAAACAATAACAAATAAGTAGATGATAGATAGATAGATAGATAGATAGATAGATAATAAATAAATAATAAATAAAATAAAGAGAGGGCAAGGGATGGGGGAGGGGGAGAGAGAGAGATCAATGTGAGAGGGAAACACCGTCTCAGCTGCCTCCTGCACACCCCCTCCGGGAGATGGAGCCCGCCACCCGGGCACGCGCCCTGCCTTAAAGGGAGCTCCAGTCCCAGTAAGACAGGAGCGTGAAGGAGGAAGCAGACATCAGTCACACTAAACAACGAAACTTAAGTCAGATCGTGCGCCCTCCCTGCGAGGAGCTGGGCCGGAAGGCGCCTGGGTCTTCAGGGTGTGCCATGCAAGAGTCCCTCGCCTCCCGCCGTGGACCGCACACGGAGAAGCAGGACTCGGTGGAGACCCGTGACAGAGCGGCTCCCAGAGTCCCGGCGGAAACACCAGCTCCCTCGGCAGCGTGGCTGCCTCCGCCCCGGGGGTGACAGCCGGGGGTCCCTTTTCTCCTTGGCCGCCAGGAAGCTCGGAGCCACGCTGGCAAAGCAAGCATACCCCCTGTGCCTGGAGGGCTGCCTTCTTCTAACCCAGTCCACACTGGTCCTCATCTCACTATGGATGGTGTGCTGATTGGTTAAGCCGATTTCTCATCAGCCTTTTTCTTCCGTGTGTGTGTGTGTGTGTGTGTGTGTGTGTGTAGTGTGTGTATATGTATGTGTATAGTGTGTGTGTATAGTGTGTGTGTGTATAGTGTGTGTGTGTATGTGTGTATAGTGTGCGTGTGTATGTGTGTATAGTGTGTGTGTATATATGTGTGTGTATAGTGTGTGTGTGTATGTATGTATGTGTGTGTGTATAGTGTGTGTGTGGGTGTGCGGTGTGTGGTGTGGGGTGTGTGTATGTATGTATGTGTGTGTATGTATGTGTGTGTATATAGTGTGTGTGTGGTGTGTGTGTGTGGGTGTGCGGTGTGTGGTGTGGGGTGTGTGTGTATGTATGTATGTGTGTGTGTATAGTGTGTGTGTGTATGTATGTGTGTGTGTGTATAGTGTGTGGGGGGGTGTGCGGTGTGTGGTGTGGAGTGTGTGTGTGTGTGTATGTGTGTGTGTATGTGTGTGTGTGTGTGTAGTGTGTGTGTGTGTGTGTGTGTGTGTGTGTGTGTGTGGTGTGGTGTGTGGTGTGTGGTGTGTGTGTGTGTATGTAAGCAAGCCCTGGCACGAATCGACGAATGCATGACTGCCCGAGGGTCGCTTCTGACACCCCCTCCCCAGGCATGCTGGCTACCCACCCCCCCCACCACCACAGCTCTGCACCCTGGGATCCACTCAGGCCCCTTCCAAGCAGTGGGAAACACCCAGGCCCCCCGACCAGCCCCGCTCCTTTCGGCGAAAGGAGAAGCCATGGGCTTGCTGCGGGCCTTCGCAGCCTGAGGACCCGGGGCCGCAGCCGGGCCTGGGGGGCGGGAGGCGACGGCCAATGAGAAGCCATCCTGCCCGGGCACCTGCGTGGGACCCGCTGCCCGGGGACGTCCTGGGCCTTCTCCCGGAGCCTCGGAGGGGCCGGCGTCCCCCCTAAGGTGACCGTGTCCTCTCAGGGATGTGTTATTGATGGGGGAGGGCGGCCGGGGCGGGGCGCTGACCCACAATGATGACTGCTTCCAGCCACTCTCCCTTCCCGAGGCGATTGACACCAGGGAGGCGCCAGGGGTGGGGGCGGGCGCAGAGGGCAGGCCCTGGGGCACAGGGAGCTGAGCTGGGAGCCACACCGACCACCAGCTTTATCTCCGGTTAAAGGGGCATCGTGAAAGGGCAGCGGCCAACGTGATTCTCACTTTTTCTTTTTCTTTTTTTAAATCCATCTGATGTGAAGAAAAGGCGGGGCAGTGACACACCGGGGGCAGAGGTGTGCGGGTCTGCAGCTGTTGGCAACGTGGTCCGGGGGGCTCCCCGCGCGTCTCCCACGGCATCAATTACTACACGTCGCGACGGCAGCCCCGACAGCATTTCCCGCCCGCGCCACGCGGCCACGCGCTCTGCAGGCCATTTGCTTTTAAAAAAATTAAAAGATGAATCAAACGCGGATGACAAAGGAGGCCTGCCTCCTCGGGGGGAACCAAATACATCACGGAAAGGTCACCCAATTCATAGGCAAATTGCCGCGGGGATTTATGACTTGTTTGCCGCACTCACTGTTGTTCGCGGTAACTGCTCAACGCTTGGGCACCGCTGACTAAATAAATAGATGCCTCCAGAAAGCCCTCTGCTGTCGGTGAGGGCGGGGCGGGGGGAGGAGGACATGAAAAAGCACCTGGAGAGCTAATGCCCAGCTGAGGGGTGAGGGGGGGGGGAGAGGAGGGCTGCTGGGCGGGTGGGGAAGGACCAGCAGCTCAGGGTCCGACGGGAAAGGGAGGGGCGTGGCAGGTGCATCCCCGCTGCTTGGAAGTGTGAGCTGGGGCAGGAGGGGTCCCCGGAGTTCGGACGGGAGGGCAGCGGGAGGAAAGCACCCTGTCAGGAAGGGCTGGCAGGGCCGGGGTTGGAGGGCCGCGTGGGGGAAGATGAGGCGGCCGGGCCCCCCCTGCTCCCTTGCTTCTGGACGCGATGCACCCACACCCGCCAGACGTGTGTCCGGGGCTGCCAGCCCTCGGGCATCGCTCCATGCATCGCCTGCGTGACCCCGGGCGTGCTGTGGGGAGCCAGGCCACCCGCTTGCAGAGAAAGGAGCGGACGGAGGAGGGACAGGACTGTCCGGAGAGAGGGCGGCCTCGGAGCCAGAGGCGGGGCCTGGCGTGGACACACTGGAGGCAGACGGGCTTGACACCAGCATCACTGCCCACACCTGCGGCATCCTGCACGTGGCCCAGGGAACCCTGCATCATGACCCAGGAAACCCTGCATCATGGCCCAAGAAACCCTTGCATCATGGCCCAGGGAACCCCTGCATCATGGCCCAGGGAACCCCTGCATCATGGCCCAGGAAACCCCTGCATCATGGCCCAGGGAACCCTGCATCATGGCCCAGGGAACCCTGTGTCATGGCCCAGGAAACCCTGCATCGGCTCTCTCAGAACTTGGAGGTGGAAAGCGTATTCCAGGCCCTCCTCAGACTGTGACTCAGCCCCTGGGCCTGTGACGGGGGTGCCCTGAGGAAGCTGACAGACGTGTCTGCGCAGAGTGCGGGAGCTCCCAGACTGAAAGTCTTCGGGAGCCTGTGGACCTGTGTCCCCAGGCAGCACGCACCTGGACGGAGTCACCGGAGGCTCCCCCAGGCCTCAGAAGGCCCCAGCGTGAGTGCTGGACAGGGAAGCAGTCTTCGCCCAGAGAGGGGCTCACAGCGGCTCAGGATGTACAGAACGGGGGGGTGGGGAGGGGCGGGGAGGGGCAGGAAGCAGGGAGGAAGAGGGGGAGAGGGGGAGTAGTGAGGAGGGGGAGCGGCACAGAGGCAGGAAGAAAGAGACAGAGAAAGTGACCCGAGAGAGAGAGGCCAGGGAGACTCCGACAGACAGACGACGAACGGGGAGGGACAGACAGGAGGGGGTGGGAGCGGGAGGTGAGCAAACAGAGGGAGACCGTGGGACGTGAGTCGCTCCCATCTGCCGAGCCTCCCAGCCCCTCCTGCGAGTGAGGGGCAGACCAGGCCGGATCAGCACCCCACCTCCGGAGCTGGCCTCCTCCCCACATGTCAGCCACCCCCTGCCCAGCTGCCAGGCTCGCAGGGCTGTGCCACGTGGGTGTCTCCGTGCCGGTGCCAGGCGAGACGCCCCCAGGCGCACACATGGTGGGGGGGCGGGACGGAGGGAGCCTTGGCTGAGTCCAACCCCGATGTGGCAAGGCAAGTGACAGGCTGCTGAGTCCTCGGCGTGGTGGCGGGCGTGGGGTGGGAGGCAGGGAGCAAAGAGGCTTGTGGGAGCGGGGGAGGGGGTTCGAGCTGGGAACCTGGGAGCTCGTGGGAAAGGAAAGAGAAGCAACGGCGTTCTGTCAGGCAGCCTCCCTGTTCCAGGCGCCGGGCCCCCCTCTTCCCGTCTGACCCTCGGAACAGCTCTGGGACGTGCAGTGTCGGGAATCGCGGATGAGGAGACAGAGGCTGAGGCTGTGCCGAAGTCGGGCCCTCAGCTGGTCAGAGGCAGAGCTGAGATCCTGCTCAGCCGCAAGAGGGTCCGATCCTGAATTCCGCGTTCTTTTCACGGCCCCCAAGTTCCCACGTCCGTGAGAAGGCAGGGAACAAGACACGGCCCCTTTACACAGGGCAGGGTGGCGCCACCAGAGCCATCACAAGGCCGTGGCTGACCACGGACAGGGAGGTGCGGGCACGGAGGGAGAAGGGAGAGGAGCGGAGAAGCATGGGCAGAGTCCTGGGATGGCTTCGTGGGATGGAGGGGGGCATCTCTTTGTCTCATTCTCTGCTCTGCTGTCTTCTACAAGGTATGTATGGCAGGGGCTTGCGGTAAGATCGTGTAGACGACCGACTGTCAAAACGGAAACTCAAACATAGTACAGAAGGAGAAATGCTTTTAGGAAGCCTCAAACTAATGGGGAGGCTGTGAGGGAACACTCAGTCTAACACTGAGCTTCCTGGCAGGCGTGGCGAAAAGGGACATGCACCAAGTTACGTGATTACAAGGTTCAAATCCAAGATGAAACTGACCAACTGATCAGGAGAGATATTTCCCGATTCTAAGTCCTAGAAGTCATGGCTAAGACTGCCAGGTGAAAAATACCAAACACTCGCTATCTTGTCTTGCTCTACCACACACGTACGTAACTATATATATAAAACATCCGTGGGTACATAACAAGACAGTGGTAGCTTGAGATACAAGTTTAATTCGTTCCGTAACCTTGAGGCGTGGGAAACTATGAGAGGCTCGAGTCGCGGTAAACTGGTGGGTTGTGTGCAGCCGGCCGATCCACGCAATGACTCGTATCTCAAATGTTGCTCGTATTTCAAAGCCAAAATCGCTCGCTCGACAGCTCGTATCTCAAAAATCTCGTATGTTAGGGCACTCGTATCTCAAGGTACCACTGTATAGTTTAGTTGTGTAGTATAGAGAGAATTATGTAACTATGCCACTATAGTTATATGCGTAACCAGTTGATACCGTTATATATTTATATAGTATATAGCTCTATAGTATATGCTCCTATGGTATAGGGTTATATATATTATGCATGTATGAGTGTGTCTAAACTCAAAAGAAAGGGAATCCCTGAACGCGAGAGAAATGGAAGCCAGAGAGGTGAGGGCTGACTCCACAGCTCATGGGTTCCAGACCCGCCCATGAAACTAGGAACCAGAGTTCTGGCATCAGTCCATGGGAGGCTGGCAGCTGGAATGGACCCCTCGCCTAAAACCGGGGTTCTCAGGCGCTGCCACCATCAACAGAAACAGGACAT
>JAAGEH010001039.1:0-10409 GCA_011751065.1 Lasiurus cinereus
AAAAAAAAAACAGCCCAAATAAGACAGAAAGCAGGTTTCACCAGAAAAGGAAGTAAACAAAATAGAAGCAGAAATAAGCCTGCCAGAGAAAGAGTTCAGAGAAATGATCATAAGGTGGATGAAAAGAATGGAAGACAAAATCGACAATCTGAGTAAGAGCCAAGAGGAAATGAAGAAGACCCAAGAGGAGATGAAGAAGCAGCAAGAAGAAATGCAGAAGAACCTAGAGGTGCAGAATAAACAAGAAGAAATGAAAAATGACATCATTGCTATAAAAAAAACTCAATAGAAAGCACTAAAAGTAGACTAGAAAAAGCAGAGGACCACATCAATGAGCTAGAAGACATGGTAAGAAAAATACCCAAGTACAGCAGCTTCTAGAAAAAAAAAGTTAAAAAGCAAGAGGAGAGCCTAAAGGAACTTTGGAATAACATGAAACAAAACAATATCTGCATAATTGGGGATCCAGAAAGAGTGGAAACTGAACAAGGATTAGAGAATGTGTTTGAAGAAATAATGACGGAAAATTTCCCCAATATAGAAAAGAAAAAACCCACACAAGTCCAAGAAGCTCACAGAGTCCCAAGTAAAATGAACCCCAACAAACCGACACCAAGGCACATTATAATTAAATTGGCAAACAACGATGACAAAGTAAGAATCTTAAAAGCAGCCAGAGAGAAACAGAAAGTTACCTACAAAGGAACCCCCATAAGACCACCTACTGACTTCTCAACAGAAACTCATCAGGCCAGAAGGGAATGGAATGAAATATACAAAGTCATGCAAAGGAAGGGTCTGAATCCAAAAATACTGTACCCTGCAAGACTTTCAATCAAAACTCAAGGTGAAATCAGAAGCTTCACAGACAAAAAAGGACTAAGGGAATATATTACCACCAAACCAGCAATGCAAGAAATGTTAAAGGGTCTGCTGTAATAAAAAGAAAGAGGAAGTGAAGAAGGAACTTGGGGGTAAGGACTAAAAATGGCAACAGATAAGTACTTATCAATAATAACTTTAAATGGAAACGGATTAAATGCTCCAATCAAAAGACATAGGGTAACCGATTGGATAAGAAAACCTGATCCATATATCTGCTGTCTGCAAGAAACCCACCTTAGGAAAAGAGATGCACACAGATTGAGGGTGAAGGGATGGAACATGGTATTTCAGGCAAATGGAAATGAAAAAAAAGGTGGGGTTGCAATACTTATATCTGACAAATTAGATCTCAAAGTGAAGGACATAACAAGAGATAAAGAAGGACACCTCATAATACTAAGGGAACAATCCAACAAGAAGAAATAACTGGTAAACATATATGCACCCACTATAGGAGCACCTAAATACATAAAAAAAAAACTCTTGGAGGATATTAAGGGAGAGATTGACAGAAATACAATCATAGTAGGAGACTTTAATACCTCACTGTCACCATTGGACAAATCCTCTAAACAAAAAATCAGCAAAGAAACATCAATCCTAAATGATTCACTAGACCAGATGGAATTAATTGACATCTTCAGAACATTTCACCCCAAAGCCACAGAATATACATTCTTCTCCAGTGCACATGGGTCATTTTCAAAGATAGATCATATGTTGGGTCATAAGAAAAGTCTCTTCAAATTCAAGAAGATAGAAATCATATCAAGCATTTTCTCAGACCACAGTGGCATAAAACTGCAAATCAACTATAATAAAAACAATAGAAAGAAATCAAACACATGGAGACTAAACAGCATGCTGTTAAACAATGACTGGTGAACCAGAGAGATGAAGGAAGAAATAAAAAACATCATGGCAACAAATGACATCGACAACACAATAATACAAAATTTATGGGACACAGTGAAAGCAGTCTTGAGAGGGAAGTTCATAGCCCTACAAGCCTTTTGCAAAAAACAGGAAACAATGGTAATAAATTACCTAAACCTACAACTCAAAGAGCTAGAAGGAGAGCAACAAGAAAAGCTCAGTGTACTCAGAAGGAAGGATATAGTGAAGATCAGAGCAGAAATAAACAACTTGGAGAACAAAGAAACAATTCAAAAGATCAACAAAACAAAGAGCTGGTTCTTTGAAAGGATAAACAAGATTGATGGACCCCTAGCCAGGCTCACCAAGAAGCAAAGAGAGAAGACCCAAATAAACAAAATCAGAAATGAAAGAGGAGAAATAATAACAGATCCTGTGGAAGTACAAAGGATTGTTAAAAAATACTATGAACAACTCTATTCCAAGAAATGGACATTTTCCTAGAAAAATATAACTTCCCAAAACTCAATGAGGAAGAAACCAAACATCTCAATAGTCCAATAACTATGGAAGAAATTGAAGCAGTAATCAAAAAGCTTCCAGCAAATAAAAGCCAGGACCAGATGGCTACACAGGAGAGTTTTACCAAACATTCAAGGGAGAATTAAAACCTATCCCCCTCAGACTATTCAAAAACATTCAAGCAGCAGGAACACTTCCAAACACCTTCTATGAAGCCAGCATCACCCTAATACCAAAACCAGATAAAGACAACACAATGGAAGAGAATTATAGGCCAATATCTCTCATGCACATAGATGCCAAAATCCTCAACAAAACTCTAGCAAATCAGAAACAACAGTACATCACAAAGATCATACACCATGACCAAGCAGGATTCATCCCAGGAATGCAGGGATGGTACAATATCCGTGTATCAATAAACGTGATACATCACATAAACAAATTGAGAGATAAAAATCACATAGTCATATCAATTGATGCAGTAAAAGCATTTGACAAAATCCAACACCCTTTCTTGATAAAAACTCCCAGCAAAGTGGGAATAGAAGGATCATACCTCAACATCATAAAAGCCATATATGATAAACCCACAGCTAACATCATACTCAATCGGCAAAAACTAAAACCATTTCCCCTAAGCACAGGAACAAGACAGGAATGCCCACTCTCACCTCTCCTGTTCGACATAGTACTGGAAGTATTAGCCATTGCAATTAGACAAGAAATAAATAAAAGGCATCCAAATTGGAAAAGAAGAAGTAAAGCTGTCCTTATTTGCAAATGACATGATATTGTACATACAAAACCCAAAGGACTCTATTCCAAAACTAATTGACTTAATTAATGAATTCGGCAATGTAGCAGGATACAAAATTAATGCTAAGAAGTCTGTGGCATTTCTATACACTAATAGTGAAATTACAGAAAGAGAAACTAAAAAAGCAATCCCATTTACCATTGCACCAAAAAAATTAAGATACCTAGGATTAAACCTAACTAAAGAGGTAAAAGACCTTTATGCAGAAAACTACAGGACACTGAAAAAAGAGATAAAGGAAGATGTTAACAGATGGAAGAGCATACCATGCTCATGGATTGGGAGAATCAACATCATTAAAATGTCCATACTACCCAAAGCAATCTACAGATTCAACACACTACCCATTAAAATACCAACGACATATTTCACAGACGTAGAAAGAATTCTTCATAGATTCATCTGGAACAAAAAAAGACCACGGATAGCTACAGCAATTCTGAGAAGGAAGAATAAAGTAGGTGGGATCTCAATACCAGACTTCAAGCTATACTACAAAGCAACTGTTCTCAAAACAGCCTGGGACTGGCACAAGAACAGACATATAGACCAATGGAATAGAATAGAGAACCCAGATATCCCCCAAACCACTATGCTCAGTTAATATTTGACAAAGGAGGCATGAACATTCAATGGAGCCAAGATAGCCTCTTCAATAAATGGTGTTGGGAAAATTGGACAGATACATGCAAAAAATTGAAACTGGACCACCAACGTACACCAAATACAAAAATAAACTCAAAATGGATACAGGACTTAAACATTAGAAGGGAAACCATAAAAATACTAGAGGAATACACAGGCAGCACAATCTCAGATATATGCCGAAAGAACTTCTTTACTGATACTGCTCCAAAGGCAATGGAAGCTAAAGAAAAAAATAAACAAATGGGACTACATCAAAATAAAAAGCTTTTGCACAGCAAAAGAAACCATCAACAAAACAACAAGAAAGATCACTGTATGGGAGAACATGTTTGCAAATGTTATCACTGATAAAGGTTTAATCTCCAAAATCTACAGCCAACTTATACAACTTAATAAAAGGAAGATGAAGGATCCAATAAAAAAATGGGCAACGGACCTAAATAGAACCTTTTCAAAAGACGACAGAAGGAAGGCCAAGAGACACATGAAAACATGTTCAAAGTCATTAATCATCTGAGAGATGCAAATCAAAACGACAATGCGATACCATCTTACACCTGTCAGAATGGCAATCATCAACAAATCAACAAATGACAAGTGTTGGCGAGGATGCGGAGAAAAAGGAACCCTTGTGCACTGTTGGTGGGAATGCAGACTGGTGCAGCCACTGTGGAGAACAGTATGGAGTTTCCTCAAAAAACTAAAAATGGATCTCCCATTTGACCCTGTAATCCCATTCTTAGGATAAATTTCTTAATTTATCCTAAGAAATTACAAACACCAAACAGAAAGGATTTATGCACCCCTATGTTCATAGCAGCACAATTTACAATAGCTACAATTTGGAAACAGCCTAGGTGCCCGTCAGCAGATGAGTGGATCAGAAAACTGTGGTACATCTACACAATGGAATTCTATGCTGCCATTAAAAAGAAGGAATTCTTACCATTTGCAGCCACCTGGTTGGAACTGGAGAGCCTTATGCTTATTGAAATAAGCCAGTCAATGAAGGAGAAGCATCACATGATCGCACTCATTGGGGGATAATAAAGAACATTATAAACTGATGAACAAAAGGGTAGATACAGAGACAGTAAAGCTTCAAACAGACTGTGAAATTACAGCAGGAAGATTAAATTTAGGTGAGGTAGATAAGAGATCAATCAAAGGACTTGTATGCATGCATATAAGCATAACCAATGAACATTGACACTGAGGGGTTGGGCTATGCCTGGAAGGGAGGGGGGGCAATGGAGAGATATGTATAAAAAATTAATAAAAAAAATCAAAAAAAGAAAAGAAAAAGAAAAAGGGAGATAATAATTCTAATGTTTACTTTGTTCTTAGGATTAAGTTACATCAAATCCCACGCTTGAAACACAGCAGACTTTTCATAAAGTGTAACTATAATTATTCTAGTAAAGCAGGAAAGCATATCTGGGAAAGGTTGTTTTTTAAATAGTGAAGTGAAGAAACAAATGAAGTTTTTAGATAAATAACTTGAATGTTCTATTTCTTTGAGCATCCTAGCTGATCCTAGGGAAACAAAATGTTAAAAATTATTTAATTATAAGTGGTGGGACCATATTGCTTCACTGTATATTTTCCGAATGTTGGGAGGACTTGCTGACATACCCTGTCACATTATACCCACAGAGTTACCTTCTGAAATCCAAAGATCTGCCCCCAATAACTTCCTGAACAACCTCCTAAGCCCCTCAGTGGGAGTTTCTTTGGTATTAGAAACTAAGGAAGGAGAGAAATACCCAATATATTAGGTATATATATTATATATCTTATATTCTATCTGTTCTCTCCTTTGCTCACTTGAATGTATTAACTTGTTTACTTCAAGAACATCAGCCTGTTCAAAATATGCCCATCCATTAGAACAAGTTTTCTTCTTTTCCTATTATAAATGACTATATGCGGGTATCTTACCTGCATTGTGTGCTTTTCTGCAGCATTAATTTTGTTGTATGGGATTCTTTTTGCTAAACTTTAAAAAATATATTGCTTTTCTTCCATTTTGGATAAAGGACATAAAATTGTATAGATTAGATTGTTTAAGCTTTGGCACATGACTAAATATTAGTTATATTTTAGCACAGATTATCAGGACAGTACTATTTTTGAGTACGCATAATTAAAAAAGGCAGAATATTCAGTTCCCTTTCACCTATAAACCTTTAAAAATATCAAATGCAAAGTAAGACAACCGTTGGAGCGTGGCTCACCTTTCTTGGCCCTGTGCTCTTTAATTCAAACACATCCATTGTGTAATTGACTCTCCGTCCATAGTGGTCAAACTGAACATTCCCCGTCAGCCCTTGAATTCGAACCTATAAATGAAAAAAAAACCCAACCCAAACATGTGTTTATTTTCCATTTCACCTATAGAAATCTCAACTTCATCGGTTAGGCTTGTGGAACTACACAAGCAACTTACTAGCACACCATGGGATGGAATCTGAAAGAGAAATACCAAAGGAACGTATAAACAATTCTATATATCTGGGAGATGAATATGTGTAATTTGTTTTTTATATTATAAAGTTTCTATTGTAACTGATGGAATACTCCTTAGAATTGAAGTATTGTTTATAGGAACAGAAATATGGTTTGTTTTTATTTACTTTTCAGTTTTATCTGTAGATACACATAATAAACAGCCCTGATAACCACATTTGATCACATTTTCACTTGTTAACATTAAAACTAAGATGTAAAAAATTAAAAATATACATATATTTTGAAAATATTCACATGCATTTTATTCCAAATTTCCTTCTTATTCATTTTTTATGTAACATGTTCTGAACGCCTGGCATTTCAGAACACTTAAAATGTAATATTAAAAATATTAACATAGTACATTAAACATTTAAAAATAGTGTTAATATAACTATAAAAGACTAAAATCAATAATTTAATTTAAGGTTACAAGGCAATTTCAAGATCTACTGAGGTTATTATTAGTAGTGTTTTCCAAATATTTCTGAGTCTTCCCCAGTCTTGGCTCAAGGTAAGTTTAAATTTCCTGAATCCCTGGTGGTGAGTGAGGCCTATGTGACTCTTCTGACAAATGAGTTGTAAACAAAAGTGATGAGGGTCACTACTGGGCCAGAGTTTAATTGCCAAATTGAAACCTTGCCTCTTATTTCTACCAATTCAAGATGGTAGTTGCTCTGTCAGCCTGGGTCCCTGAGTGATTACAATAAACAGAATGTCCCTGCTACCCTTGTGTGTTTGTGAGTGAGAAACATTCTTCTATGGTTGTAAATCACTGAAACTTGGGGTTGTTTGTTAGTACCGTATAACCTAGCTTATTCTGACTAAACCTCTACACAGGACATAAACACTGGTATTCTATTTAGAAATGTCTCAAAAATAATAATAGTTCAGAGGACTGAGAAAATGGCAGCAGAGTAGACAGATGCGTCTGGAGCCTTGTCGCTGGGCAGAGGGAGAGAGAGCGGCTGAGAGTCGCACTGGGAGTGTTTGTTGGCAAGTTAAGAGTCAGTTATCTTCCAGGAGGAGGTGGGGGACCACTGGACAGGGCTCTCCCGGCCAGGCAGCCCCACTGCCACGGGGTTTTTGTCTGCCGGAGCCACCAGCGCAAAGTAGGAGACTGCGCCATCTTGCAGTGGGAGGTGGATGTCTGCAGTGGTCTGAAGCCTGCGGCTGGGGCACCCATTGAGCAGCCGGGGACCCGGGGACCCGGGGACCCAGAACTCCACTCTCCAATCTGTGCAGACATGCGGCGGAATCAGAGATACACAGAGCACACAGAAAGGTCAGATTTCGCCTGGGATAAGAGGGAGGTAGACGTCTGCGGAGGTCTGAAAGCTGCGGCTGATGGAGGCACCCACCAAACAGCTGGGGACCCAGAGCATGGCTCTCCAGGCGGCATGGACGCGCAGACTGCGGATTCAGAGATCAACACGGCACACAGAAAGGTCAGATTTCACCTGACACAGGGTGAGGTCTCCTACCCCTGCAGAACAGAGACGCGCACACTGTGGGAACTGGGCTGCGGGAAAACTGCCTCTGGAGAGGTCCCCAGTGGTGGTCAGGGCATGATCCCTAAGTGTGGAGGCGAACTCTCGGAGCTGTTGACAGAGGGGAGCTCTGGAAAACGACTCGTTTTTTTTCTGGGGCAGAGGGACAGCCTGGGAGTTATTACAGTGTCCTGGCTGCAAAATCCCCACAAACTGGCTTTGAGAACCATAGAGTAGCAGGATATGAGCACAGCCTAGAGAGGTCCTGTGCTTTGTCTCAGAGATCAATTCTGAAACACTGCCACCCAGTGGATGACACACAAATTGACTCTTGCATAACCACAAAAGAATAAAGAGATTAAAACACTAAGAGGGGAACACAGGGAACTGCAATACCTTCCCTACTGGGAAACAGGAGTGCCAAGCAGAATAATAGTGGAAGTGAAGGACCATTCTATTTTTTTTCTTTTTTCTTTTTTTTAAATTTTTCATTTTTACATATTTTAATTAAAAGACTATTTTTTTTCTTTCCGCCTCAATTGATTTTACCTTTTTAATTATTACATTTTTGTTTTCAACTAGAAACAAAATTATTAATTACTACTAGTACTTTACCTTTTTGGAAAAAAACAAGTGTCATTTGTTTTCTCTTTATTTTATTTCGGGATTAGAGTTCTACATTCTATTTTCATCTTTCCTTTAGCATAATTTTACTCCAACTCAACTCTACCTTTATGCCAACACTTTTCTCCTAACTTTCCCCATTTTGTTGTCTTGTTTCTCTTTCCCTTTTCCAACTTTAGATTCTCCCTATTCTTTCTCTTTACCTGGTTAAAATTTCACCCCATTTATATATCTAATTTCAAACCCCCTACTACAAGTCCACACAAACCTCTCTCTTCTTGTCTTCAGTAGCCAAAAAGGTGTTTTTTCTCTATGTCCTTTTGTTGCTATCTGCCTGAAAAGTGATTATATAGATTTTTTGAAATTTTTTGTGAGATTGTTTTAGTTTATTCTACTTGTTTTATTTTGCTTTTTGCTTGCTTTGTTTTTTACCTCTCTTTTCCCTCACCTCCTTTGATACCAGCTGCTATTTGCAGTTTGTATTAATCTCTAGGTACTGGTTGCTGGCCTTTATTGGGATTAGTGACTGTTCTATTGGAGTTGTCTCCTGACATCTATATTTTGTTCCACTTTTCTCTCTTATATGCTTTCTTTTCTCTCTTTTTTCTCTTCCTCTTTTCTTCTCCTTCTTCTCCTTTTTATTTTCTCATTTTATTTTATTTTTTTTGTTCATTTATTTATTTATTTTTTGCTCGCTCTCCCAATTTGATTTTGGCATTTCTTTCTTTTTTCCTCATTTTCCTCTTCTTCTTTCTCTATATACCCCTAATTTGTCTTTCATTGGTGGTCACCTTATTTGTGATTATTAACATCTTGAAAACATTTCTACTCAGTGCCTTGTGTGCTGTACTAGGTAGTGTTGTAGTTTGTGCCTTTCAATCAGTGTAGGAGAGAGAACTACATAACCAGACACCAGACCATGGGCAGAAAAAAAAAACAGCCCAAATAAGACAGAAAGCAGGTTTCACCAGAAAAGGAAGTAAACAAAATAGAAGCAGAAATAAGCCTGCCAGAGAAAGAGTTCAGAGAAATGATCATAAGGTGGATGAAAAGAATGGAAGACAAAATCGACAATCTGAGTAAGAGCCAAGAGGAAATGAAGAAGACCCAAGAGGAGATGAAGAAGCAGCAAGAAGAAATGCAGAAGAACCTAGAGGTGCAGAATAAACAAGAAGAAATGAAAAATGACATCATTGCTATAAAAAAAACTCAATAGAAAGCACTAAAAGTAGACTAGAAAAAGCAGAGGACCACATCAATGAGCTAGAAGACATGGTAAGAAAAATACCCAAGTACAGCAGCTTCTAGAAAAAAAAAGTTAAAAAGCAAGAGGAGAGCCTAAAGGAACTTTGGAATAACATGAAACAAAACAATATCTGCATAATTGGGGATCCAGAAAGAGTGGAAACTGAACAAGGATTAGAGAATGTGTTTGAAGAAATAATGACGGAAAATTTCCCCAATATAGAAAAGAAAAAACCCACACAAGTCCAAGAAGCTCACAGAGTCCCAAGTAAAATGAACCCCAACAAACCGACACCAAGGCACATTATAATTAAATTGGCAAACAACGATGACAAAGTAAGAATCTTAAAAGCAGCCAGAGAGAAACAGAAAGTTACCTACAAAGGAACCCCCATAAGACCACCTACTGACTTCTCAACAGAAACTCATCAGGCCAGAAGGGAATGGAATGAAATATACAAAGTCATGCAAAGGAAGGGTCTGAATCCAAAAATACTGTACCCTGCAAGACTTTCAATCAAAACTCAAGGTGAAATCAGAAGCTTCACAGACAAAAAAGGACTAAGGGAATATATTACCACCAAACCAGCAATGCAAGAAATGTTAAAGGGTCTGCTGTAATAAAAAGAAAGAGGAAGTGAAGAAGGAACTTGGGGGTAAGGACTAAAAATGGCAACAGATAAGTACTTATCAATAATAACTTTAAATGGAAACGGATTAAATGCTCCAATCAAAAGACATAGGGTAACCGATTGGATAAGAAAACCTGATCCATATATCTGCTGTCT
>JAAGEH010001040.1:0-20579 GCA_011751065.1 Lasiurus cinereus
TTACAATCCTTATGACATTTGAATGAAACTTCTCTTTATTTCCATCCAAAATAATTTCCAGGCTACAGAGAATTTAATTTAAAAATCTCTGTTGCATGAAACAATTTCTCTTAAGGTTCTGGTGATCACTAGTATGGATTAGATTTAACATTTTATTATTTTTTCCCCTTTTAATTTTTTTTATTTTTATTTTTTACATGTGTCCTTATTCTCCCTTTACCCAGCGCCCTCTACTCATGCCCCATCCCCGTTGTCTGTGTCCATTGATTAGGCTCATAGGCATGTATGCAAATCTCAATGTTGCTCTCTCACTCTTACTCCCACTGACCCCCACCTTCCATGAGGTTTGATGTTCTCATTGACGTTTCTCACTCTGGATCTGTTCTTATTCATCAGTCTATGTCATTCATTATATTCCACAGATGAGTGCGATCATGTGATATTTATCTTTCTCTGCCTGACTTATTTCATTAAGCATAATGCTTTCCATCTCCATCCATGTTGTAAAAGGTAGGAGCTCCTTCTTTTTTACTGAAGCGTAGTATTCCATTGTATAGATGTACCATTTTTAATCCATTCATCTGCTGATGGGCACTTAGGCTGTTTCCAAATCTTAGCTATGGTGAATTGTGCTGCTATGAACATAGGGGTGCATATATACTTTCTGATTGGTGTTTCTAGTTTCTTGGAATATATTCCTAGTAGTGAGATTGGGTCAAATGGGAGTTCCATTTTTAGTTTTTTGAGGAAACTCCTTACTGTTCTCTACAGTGGCTGTACCAGTCTGCATTCCCCCAGCAGTGCACGAGGGTTCCTTTTTCTCCACATCCTCACCAACACTTGTTGTTTGTTGATTTGTTGATGATAACCATTCTGACAGGTGTGAAATGGTACTGCATTGTTGTTTTGATTTGCATCTCTCTGATGATTAGTGACTGAACAGGTTTTCATGTGTCTCTTGGCCTTCCTTCTGTCTTCTTTTGAGAAGTGCCTATTTAGATCAGTCGCCTATATTTTGATTGGGTTGTTTATGTTCTTTTTGTGAAGTTGTATGAGTTCTCTGTAAATGTTGGAGATTAAACCTTTATCGTTGATATCACTGGCAAATATGTTCCATCATGCAGTGAGCTTTCTTGTTGGTTTGTTGATGGTCTCCTTTGCTGTGCAAAAGGTTTTTATTTTGATGTGGTCCCATTTGTTTATTTTTTCTTTAGTTTCCATTGCCCTAGAAGCAGTATCAGTGAAGAAGTTCCTTCAGCATATATCAATTCCTCTAGTATTTTTATGGTTTCCCGTCTTACCTTTAAGTCCTTTATCCATTTTGAGTTTATTTTTGTGTATGGCGTAAGTTGGTGGTCTAGTTTTATTTTTTTGCATGTATTTGTCCAATTTTCCCAACACCATTTATTGAAGTGACTATCTTGACTCCATTGTATGTTCATGCCTCCTCTCTCAAATATTAATTTATTAATTGGGCCTAGTGGTTTGGGTCGATTTCTGGGTTCTCAATTCTTTTCCTTTGATCTAGATGTCTGTTTTTGTGCCAGTACCAGGCTGTTTTGAGAACAGTGGATTTGTAATACAGCTTGAAATTTGGTATTGAGATCCCACCTACTTTGTTCTTCTCTCTCAGGACTGCTGCAGCTATTTGGGATATTTTTTTATTCCAGATGAATTTTTGGAAAGTTTGTTCTAGAACTGTGAGGTATGCCATGGTATTTTAATGGGGATTGCATTGAATTTATAGATTGCTTTGGGTAGTATGGATATTTTGATAATGTTGATTCTACCAATCCATGAACATGGTATGTTCTTCCATCTGTTTATGTCTTCCTCTATCTCTTTTTTCAGAATTGTGTAATTTTTCCATGTATAGGTCTTTTACCTCCTTACTTAAGCTTATTCCTAGGTATCTTAATTTTTTTGGTGTGACGGTAAATGGGATTGCTTTTATGGTCTCTCTTTCTGTAAGTTCATTATCGGTATATAGAAATGCCATGATTTCTTGGCATTCATTTTGTATCTTGCTATATTGCTGAATTCATTTATCAAGTCTAATATTTTTTTTATGGAGTCCTTAGGGCTTTTCTATGTAAAGTATCATGTCATCTGCAAAATAAGGACAGTTTTGCTTCTTCTTTTCCAATTTGGATGCCTTTTATTTCTTCTTTTTTCTAATTGCAATGGCTAGTACTTCCAGTACTATGTTGAATAGGAGTGGTGAGTGAGCATCCCTTGTCTTGTTCCTGTTTTTAGGGGAAATGGTTTTAGTTTTTGCCCATTGATGGTGGCTGTGGGTTTTTCATATATGGCTTTTATTATGTTGAGGTATGATCCTTCTATTCCCACTTTGTTGAGAATTTTTATCAAGAAAGGCTTTGGATTTTGGCAAATGCTTTTTCTGCATTAATTGATATAACTATGATTTTTATCTCTCAATTTAGTCATGTGATGTATCACGTTTATTGATTTGTGAATATTGTACCATCCTTACATCCCTTGGATAAATCCTACTTGGTCATGGTGTATGATCTTTCTGATGTACTGCTGGATTCAATTTGCTAGAATTTTGTTGAGGATTTGGGTATCTATGTTCATGAAGGATATTGGCCTGTAATTCTCTTTCATTGTTTATCTTTATCTGGTTTTGGTACTAGGGTGATGCTGGCTTCATAGAAGGAGTTTGGAAGTGTTCCTTTCTCTTGAATTTTATGGAATAACCTGAGGAGGATAGGTTTTAGTTCTTCCATGAATGTTAGGTAAAATTTCCCTGTGCAGCCATCTCGCCCTGGGCTTTCGTTTGCTGGAAGCTTTTTGATGATGCCTCAATTTCTTCCATAGTTATCAGCATATTGAGATTTTTAGAATCTTCCTGAATGAGTTTTGGAAGGTTGTGTTTTTCTAGGAATGTGTCCATTTCCTCTAGGTTGTGTAATTTTTTTAGAATAGAGTTGTTCACAATATTTTTCAAAAATCCTTTGTATATCTGTAGGGTCTGCTGTTATTTCGCTTCTCTCATTTCTGATTTTATTTGAGTCCTCTCTCTTTGCTTCTTGGTTATCCTGCTAGAGGTTCATCAATCTTGTTTATTCTTTTGAAGAACCAACTATTGGTTTTGTTGATCTTTTATAATTTTTTTGTGGTCTCTATGTCATTCATTTATGCTCTGATCTTTATTATTTCCTTCTGCTCACTGTGCACTTTTCTTGTTGCTCTCTTTCTAATTCTTTGAGTTGTTGAGTTAGGTGATTCATTACCATTTTTTCTTCTTTTTTGAGGTAGGTCTGTAGAACTATAAACTTCCCTCTCGGCACTGCTTTCATTGTGTCCCATAGATTTTGTGTTGTGTTTTTATTGTCATTAGTCTCCAGGATATTTTTAATTTCTTCTTTTATCTCATTGATAACCCCAATCATTGTTTAATAACATGCTATTCAACTTCCAAGTGTTTGAATTTTTTTGAATGTTTTTATTGTAGTTTATTTTTAATATTATGCCATTGTGGTCTGAGAAAATGCTTGATATGATTTCAATCACTTTGAATTTCGGGAGACTTTGCTTGTGACCAATATGTGACCTATTTTTGAAAATGTCCCATGTGCACTTGAGAACGTATATTCCGTGGTTTTTCTCTGAAGATGTCAATTAGGTCCATCTGATCTAGTGAATTATTTAGAATTGCTGTTTCTTTGCTGATTTTTTTGTCTAGAGCAGTGGTTCTCAACCTTCCTAATGCTACGACCCTTTAATACAGCTCCTCATGTGTTGTTGACCCCCAACCATAAAATTATTTCCGTTGCTACTTCATAACTGTAATTTTGCTACTGTTATGAACTGTAATGTAAATATCTGATATGCAGGATGTATTTTCATTGTTACAAATTGAACATAACTAAAGCATAGTGGTTAATCACAAAAACAATATATAATTATATATTGTGAAATATTTCTAATTACAATTAAATGAAATTTTGTCTTGAATCATGGTATAGCATGGGTAACAGTCTTCATATGACAACAGTAAACTACATTGTTACACTTTGCTACGCCGAGGAGCAGTCTGTTGGTTCCTAAGACCATGGGAAATAGGTGTTTTCCGCTGGTCTTAGGCGACCCTTGTGAAAGGGTCGTTCGACCCCCAAAGAGGTCACGACACACAGGTTGAGAACCACTGGTCTAGAGGATTTATCCAGTAATGTTAATGGTGTATTAAAGTCCCCTGCTATGATTGTATTGTTGTCGATCTCTCCCTTGATATCTTCCTGGAGGTTTTTTTTATGTATTTGGGTACTCCTGTATTGGGTGCATATATGTTTATCAGAGTTATATCTTCTTGTTGAATTGCTCATTTTAGAATTATGTAGTGGCCTTCCTTATCTTTTGTTATGGTCTTTACTTTGAGATTTATTTTATCATATATAAGTATTGTCACCCCAGCTTTTTTCTCTTCTATTTCCTAAAAAGTGTTTTCCCATCCCTTCACTCTCAGTCTGTGTGCATCCTTTGCTCTGAGGTGGGTCTCTTGTAGACAACAAATATATGGGTCATGTTTTCTATCCATTTAGCTACCCTATGTCTTTTGATTGGTGCATTTAACCCATGTCTGTTTAATGTTATTATTGACAAGTTCATGTTTGTTGTCATATTTTTCCTTAGTGTTTGTATTTCTTTTTGCCTTTCTCTTTCTTCTTTTTACAGCAGTCCCTTTAGCATTTCTTGCATTGTTGGCTTGGTAGTGATAAACTCTCTTGGCCTTTTTTTTCTGTGAAGCTCCTGATTCCACCTTCCATTTTTGAATGATAGCCTTGGTGGGTATAGTATTCTTGGGTTCAGACCTTGTTTTGCAGCACTTTATATATTTCATTCCATTTCCTTATGGCCTGGTGTGTTTCTGTTGATAAATCAGTTGATATTCTAATAGGAGATCCCTTGTAGGTAACTTTCTGTCTCTCTCTGGCAGCCTTTAAGTTTCTTACTTTGTCATTAGTGTTCGCCAATTTAATTATGATGTGTCTTGGTGTCAGTCTTTTGGGATTCAACTTGTGGGACTCTGTGTACTTCTTGGAATTGCATAGTTTTTTTTTTCTTTCTAATATCAGGGAAGTTTTCCTGTCATTATTTCTTCAAATAGGTTTTCTATTCCTTGCTTCTCTTCCTCTCCTTCTGGTATCCCTATTAAGCAAATGTTGTTTCATTTTGTGTTGTCCCAAAGCTCCCTTAGGCTCTCTTCTTGTGTGTTTTTTTTTAAGTCTTCTTTCCAGTTGCTGCTGTCTTTGTGTTTTTTCCTACCTTGTCTTCTAAATTGCTGATGCAGTCTTCAGCCTCTTCTAGTCAACTATTTAGGCCTTTCATTGTGTTCCTTATTGCAGCTATGCCATTCTTCATCTTCTCTTGGTTTTCATTTTGGTGACATTCTCATTCAGCTCCTTGTAGTTCTCATTGAGTTGTGTGCATTTGTCACTGAGTTGTGTATATTTGTCATCCGTTTAAACTTCCTTAAAACCATTACTCTGAATTCTTTCTCTGATAAGCTGCTGGCCTCAATTTCATTTAATTCCCTTTCTGATGATTCCTCTTTTTCTTTTCTTTGGGTATTTCTTTTTTGTCTTCCCATGTTTTCCTATAAAATTTTAATTGTATATCCAATTGCTTTACTACCCAGGTTCTTTTGGGAATGGTGCTACTGGTGTTTTCTCTTCAGTTTTCCTGTGCTTGTTATTCTATTGTAGTTACCTACTTGAGCTATTTGGGTTCTTTTGATGTAGATCTGCGAGTTTGTGTAGCATAACTGTGGTGTCTAGAAGTTGGCAGCTGTGAAGGGGAGTGTCCCTATTTTTGCTGTTTTGCACCATTAATTTGAGATCATGCATTCCCAGTGGGGCCTCGCTGTGGCACCAAGGGCCCATCTGTCTGGGTGATGTGTTTCAGGGGGCCTACACTCTGGATAAGTGTGACTGTGGTGCCCAGAGTTCTGTAGTTGTAGGGTGGGCAGACTTAGCTTTTGCTGCTGCACCTGTGGTGGATAGGCACTTACTTCCAGTGGTGGCTCACAGCAGCACCTGTGGTAAGTTTGCTAGTGAGGCACACTGAAGCACTCTGAAGGGTCCTGGCAGTGTAGCCATGTAATTGAGGTGTCTGTGGGCAGGTATCCAGGATGAGTGAATTCAAAATTTCTACTGCTGGGGAGGAGTGCACCCCTATTTGTTCAAGGTCACACCCAGGGAGAGCTCACAGTGGCTCCCAAGAGCCCACTGCGGGTAGATGAACTCAGGATGCCTGCCTGTTGGAACTTCATATCTGTGGAGGTTATATTTGCCAGACACAGTGCTCTAAGGCACTCTGCTGGGTCCTGCACTGAGGTTGAGCTGGCACAGTGCTCTGACACATTTTGCGATGTCCTGCACTGAAGTTGAGCCACTGGGGTAGATGTGGATATAGTTATTTAGAAAGAGGGTATTCAGAAATTCTACTGAGGGCCAGGGCGCCCTTGTCTGTGTGGAATCAAACCCAGCAGAGATACAGAGCTGCTTTCAGAGTGCACTGGGGGTAGATGAGCTCAGGTATCCTGTTCCTTTGTGGTGGATCCTTCTCCCCCTCACCCTCCTCTCCACTGCTCCACCCTCTGATGATGCACCCTGAGGGGTCCTGCATTGAGGTTGAGCCGCAGGGGTAAATGTGGGTAGTTATTCAGGAGGAGGGAATCCAGAAATTCTACTGCAGGGCCATGCGCCCTTGTCTGTATAAGATCACACCTGTGGGGGCTTCCCGTGGCTCCCAGGCACTGCCCAGGGAGTGGAGTGCCCTGGCTGCCTGCACACTAGAAAGGCACTAATGTGGGCTCACTGGAAACGCATTAATGTGGACCGGAGTTCTGCTGCTGGGAAGGGGGAGGTTGCACTTACTGCTTTGAAGGTGAAGGTCCCAAGGCCTGTGGGTCTGCAGCTGTGGCAGCAGGGTTTTGGTTGGAGTGGCTGCTGGGTCACAGGGCAGTTCCAAGGCCTGTCTGGTGGGTGGTATTGATGAGTTCCCAAAAAAAGGCCGTTTTTCTCATTTTTATTTTTCTTATGGTACTTTTGATTTCCTTTTTGGCCCATGGTTTAGCAGCATGTTGTTTAGTTTCCACACATTTATGTTCATTTTGAGTTTTCTTTCTGTATTTGATTGCTAGTTGTATGTCACCGTGGTCAAAAAGATGTTTGAAATGAATTCAATCTTGTTGAATTTACTGAGGCTTATTTTGTGGCTTAATATATGGAATATCGTGGAGAATGTCCCTTATGTAGTACTTTTAAAAATACATATTCTGCAGTTTTGGGATAAAGTGTTCAATGAATATCTATTAAGTCAATATGGTCTAATGTGACATTTTAAAGGGCATTTCCTTACTTAATTTTTGGTCTGGATGATGTCTCCATTGAAGTAAATGGGATATTAAGATCCCCACACTATTATTGTATCACTGTGTGTTTTCTGCCTTTATGTCCCTTAATACTTGCTTTCTATATTTAGGGGTTCTTATGTTGGGTATGTAAATATTTACAATTGTTATAGCCTCTTCACTATTGAAATTCGATGTTTATGTAATGTCCCTTTTTGCACTCTTTTGTATTTTGTCTGTTTTACTATGCCAGCTTTCTTTTTGTTTCTATTTTCATGCAATATCCATTCCTTTCCCTTTACTTTCAATTTGTATGAGTCTTTATGTAAAATGAGTGTTTTGTAAGCAGCATATAGATGGGTCATGTTTTTAAATCAATTCAGCCACCCTATACCTCTTTCTTTCTTTTTATTTTTTTTTAATATATTTTATTGACAGAGAAGAAGGGAGAGTGATAGAAAGTCAGAAACATCGATGAGAGAGACATCGATCAGCCGCCTCCTGCACGCCCCACACTAGAGACGTGCCCGCAAGCAAGGTACATGCCCCCAACTGGAATCGAACCTGGGACCTTTCAGTCCGCAGGCCAATGCTCTATCCACTGAGCCAAACTGGTCCCAGCCTATACCTCTTAAGAGTATTTAATCCACTTATATTTAAAGTTAATAAGTGTGTCCTAATTGTCACTGTTTTTTGTTGTTGTTGATGTTTTTGTAGTTCTCTGTTTTGTTTTTTTCTTCTTTTGATTCCTATCCTTGGGGTTGCTGGTTTTCTTTATTGTTTTACTTGGGTTAATTTCTCTTTATTCTTCATGTTGTCTTTATAGGTTTTGGTTTGTGGCTATCATGAGGTTCATGTACTAGTATGTCACTATTTCCAACCTTTTCATCTCATGGCACACAAGCTAATAACTAAAATTCTGCAGCATATCAAAAAATATATATTTTTGCTGGCCTGACAAAAAAATGGGATATAATTTTGATTTATTCACACCAGGTGGCAACTGTTCTATTGGCTATTGTCATTTCTTTATTTAACAATCTAAGGGAAAAGACGTCAGTGCCCCTGACTAAATAGTCAGGTATTACAAGTTTTAAAAAAATTATTGTGTCATACTGGTTGAAAATTGCTGATCTATATATAGCAAACCATTAAAAATGGATAGGCATTTATATTTTAATATAATCTAAAAATACTACACCTTTACTCCCATACCTATGCTTTATGTTTTTGATGTCATATTTTAGATCCTTCCATTTTGTGTATCTCCTAACTACTCTTTAAAATTTGAGTTGAATTTGGTACTTTAGCTTTTTAACTGTTAGAACTTTTTAAAAGTCTGATTTGCTATATTAGTTAAATATTTGTCATTACCTATGGTTTTTTTTCCTTTATCATATTTTCTTATTCTGGTTATGGCCTTTCCTTCCCTTAACATTTCTTATAAAGCTGCTTTAATGATAATGAACTCCTTTAGTGTTTGCTTGTTCAGGAAGCTCTTTATCTTTCAATTCTGAATGATATCCTTGGCAGTTAAATCATTTTAGGTTGTAGGGTCCATAAAGACCCATGATTCTCTGCAGAACTTAAACTTCAAGCCCCACAAATTTTTCTTACAGTCTTCATAGCTAAAGCAATTCTGCTTAGATTAGTCTTGTTTGAATGACATTAAAAGCAGCTGAAAAATTCTTAGCAAGAAATGCAATTCTGACAGCACACTAATGTAGACACATATTTTAAAAAGGCAGCATACAATATAGAGTGCAAACAAAAGCTTCACAAAAGTATGTCAAGAGTGAGAAGATCTGTCCAGCTGGTGTTGCTCAGTGGTTGAGCATCGAACCATGAACCAGGAGGTCATAGTTCTATTCAGGGTTAGGGCACATGCCTGGGTTTCAGACTCATTCTCCAGTGTGGGACAAGCAGGAGGCAGCCAGTTGGTGATTCTCTCTTATCACTGATGTTTCTAAATCTCTCTTCCTCTCACTTCCTCTCTGTGAAGTCAATAAAAACTTATTTTTTTAAAAAGAGAAGCACCAATATGTTCAAGAAATACGTTTAATTTACTCTCTTTGGCTGATGTGAAGATATCTGTACACACCGATGCCAGCTACAACGCCAAGAACTACAAGAAACCAGAAAACAAGTGACATGTAACCCTAAAAACAGATACCAAGTTCCAATTCAGCAGGAATGAATGTTGCTTACATTTCAGTGGGCAAAAATATTATTTTATTAAATGCATATACATTCATATTCTATATGGACTCTTCACTGTCTAAACACAATTCTCTGGAATCACTGAGAGTCCGCAATAAGCCAGACAAGAGTTCTTGCTTAATTTAGAATATTACTCAAAGCATATTTGGGATGAAAACTCATATGACTAGTCATATTTTTTTAAAAAGATGTGCTATGTAGGGGTGTTATTAAATGAAAATATGGAATATAGAAAAATATACAATCACCAGAATAAAGTAGTATACCATATAGACTGGTTTTCATAATGTGAAGCTATAAAAACTATAGAAACTGGGAAATCATTTTTAAAAATGCACTTTTCCACAGTGATATTTTAAGTGGTATCCAGGTTTGAGATACTTACTTGCTGAAGAACCATCAGAGCAATGAGTCCTCCACCTGAGGAATAAATGAGACCAGTGTGAAAGTAATTGAGCACCTGTGCGTCTCCAGATAGTTGCTACACTTAAATTTCGGTCAGACCATCTACAAACTACAGCAGAGGCAATGTTCATACAGTGACCGCTGATGCATCCAGCTCATTTTGATCACAGAGCCCTTCTAATTTGACCCCAGGTTTAGGGCCCAACACTGTTTTATGCCATAGTTACCACACTAGGTTATTTAGTAAAAGTTATTATGTTAGAGAAAATTTGTTTTAAAGACATGTCATCTCATTCTAGTTGGTTTAGTTCTATAGTTAGTATACTATTTCTTATATTATTAGGGATTGAATTTTTTTTCCACCAAAAACTGATCTGTGGTATAAATCATAATGAAGCTATCTAATTCTGTCATACAGATGTTATCTGCAGTCTTCACAAACAATACTTTATCTTATCACTAACTCATCCTTATATCTTTCTCCAAAGGAACAGTAAGATACAGTAATAATTATTAAGAAGATTCTAAGAATATAAATGAAACATCAGGGCATGTGGATAAAAATTTTGCTTAGAAACTTAAACATACATTTTTTACTATCCAGAGAGCAATAAATAATACTATCATATCTTAATTCTTGGTAATGTTAGTAGTATCTCTGCTTCTAAGCTGCCAGAGTTTTTATTAAATTTCTGTAAGTCAAAGCATACAATATTATGTTGTTTTTTTACTCTTTTCATTTTTATAAAAAATTATCAACTGCTTAACATCTTAAGAGGGCAATGGATTTACTGATACAATGACAGTTGGACCACAGTGTTCAGGGGAGAATCTAACAAGCTTACAGTGCATTTCATGGAAAGGTTAACCTGACTAAACACATCTAATGTAAATAAAAGAAATATTCTTTTCATTTTACTCATCTAGAAATATTTACATTTCGTTAATGGTACAACTATACTTTATCAGAAACTTTAACACATGTTGTGTGAACCTTGTGAGCCTACATAAAATATGATGTACCAGCCGGTTGAGAAAAAAACAAACCCAACTTAGGCTTGGTTATACAGGTCTGAAGAAAGAAATTAATCTATAAATTTCCATCACAAAAAAACACGATCACATAAAAAGCAAGTTATGTTCTATAAGTTTTAACCTACATATAAACATAGCAATTGAAAAAGTGACCTCACCCTATTAGGAATCCTAATTTGAGGAATCTTTTAAAAATGGTGTTAACTACATGTGTCTACATTCTACTGCTTATATTTGTCATAGTATCTGCAACATTGAAATAAGTACTAATGGCAATTATCACTCATTTGAGACAAGATTGTTCCTTTTTCAACTATAGACCCATGGTTGGCAAACTGTGGCTCACGAGCCACATGCGACTCTTCGGCCCCTTAAGTGTGCCTCTTCCACAAAATACCACAGCCTGAGCAAGTCTATTTTGAAGAAGTGGCCTTAGAAGAAATTTTAAAAATCTGGCTCTCAAAAGAAATTTCAATCATGGTACTGTTGATATTTGGCTCTGTTGACTAAAGAGTTTGCCGACCACTGCTATAGACAACTGAAATATGATATTTTCACGTAGGACTCTAAGGCCACATAATGCAGAGTCATCAAAATAATACCGTATTCCTTATTGTCTTTAGATGGTGGTGTACTACTTGGAGTGGAATGCTCTATAAAAAAAAAAAAAAGAGAAGTTAAAAAAGTAAAGACAATAAAACCTTTGTTAAAAAAAAAACCTCTTACAATTTTATTTTTATTTTTTAAGTTACCTTAATTTTTTTCTCATTAAAAGTAGTATAAAGTATTATAAATTTATATCCAACATCATCAGAATTCTTTTTCCTATCCATTAATATTTCCTATAGCAATATTCTTGAAAGAGCAAGCAAATGTATCATTAGTATATTGTTAAAAATAGCCGGTGACAGGGTTCTGCCCTGTGGCTCCCCACTGTCAGGCCAGGTGCTGGTGTTTCAGACAAAGAAACAGAACCGCAGAGCCCTGCTGCCATTTGGACTCCCTAAACTCGCCTCCTATTACCCTTGGAGTTGGGTCCAGGAGCATATTATCTGTAAACCAAGAGCTGTTGCAGTAGAATCCCTGTATCCCTCTGTGACTAAGAGGATTGCTTGGGATGGGTCCTCAAAGAGGTCAGGGGCTGCCACTGTGGTGATGGCAAAACAAACCCCACCCCCAAACAGCACAGCTGTACTATCTTATAGGAGCCAAGAAGGTTCAAGACTGGGAGATCACAGAGATAAAAATCTTGCAATTCTGTTTTTGTTCATCAGTTTATGTTGTTCATTATATTCTATAAATGAGTGAGATCATGTGATATTTATCTTTCTCTGACAGATTTATTTCACTTAGCATAATGCTCTCCAGTTGAACAAAAACAGATCCAGAGACAGAGAAACATCCATCAGAACATCAAACCTCAGAGGGAAGGTAGGGGAGCAGGGGAAGGGGGAGAGATCAACCAAAAGACTTGTATGCATGCATATAAGCCTAACCAATGGACACTGACACCAGGAGGGTGAGGATATGGGGAGGGGGGGAGTAATGGGGGAATAAGGATACATATGTAATACCTTCATCAATAAAGAAATTTAAAAATAAATAAACCAACAACAACAACATGCAGAATAGATTTTTTATAGCAAGCTATTGCCCAGCTGCCAGATACATCAAATATATCACTGGTAGGCAGCGATTCAGCAATGGACCAAGTATAAATCTTACAAATAAAGGTAGCAAAAAGTCAAAAAAATATTTTAAAAAATCTTGCGATTCAGCCTGGGAGGAGAAGAGGGTCCCAGTATAAGCTGACAAGAGAAGATCTGACTTTGGGTGATGAGTGCACAGTGCAATATACAGATCTTGTATAGAAACCCACACATGAAACCTATATGTCTATGCTGATCAATAAAAAAATAAAATTAGTCTGTGGATTCAATGTGACCCTACTTAAAATTAAAACATAGGAAGACTTAATCAATGATTTAGAATCTCATCTGCAATTAAAGGAAACTGCAACATAATAAAAACCATTTACAGAAAATTCTCATATACTAAGTGAAATCAGCCAGAAGTGGTTCCACTTCAATGAGGTACCTAGAATAGTCAAATTCATAGACAGAATATTAAACAATGCTTATCAGGGCTGGAGGAGGATGAATAGAAGGTTATTGCTTAATGGGTATAATGTTTCTGTTTGAGATGATGAAAAAGTTTTGGAGATGGAGTAGTAATGGTTGCACGACAATGTGAATGTACTTAATACCATTAAAATGTACCTGTAAATGGTTAAAATGGTAAAAAAAAAATAAAGTAAAATAAAAGTTGCTCTACAAAAATGAACATAGAGTCCAAACATTTCTGAAACTGTTCTAATAGATATTTTAACACATAGTACTACAGTGAGAAAACTTTATTTGATACTGGCAAAGGCATGAGCAGAATTCAAGGGAACAGAGACAACTAGAACACTTATGAATTCAATGTATGATAAAACTGGCACTTCAAACAGTAGGAGAGCAGACACAAAATGAGAGTGAGTGGAGTGTAAAGGAACCCTATCAATTCATATACCATAATGAACTTCAGATGTGCCAACAATTTAATGCAAAGAATCCAATCAGACCTTATCTCACTTATTTATAAATAATAAAGAACATTATAACCTGATGAACAAAAAGATAAATACAGAGGCAGAAAAGCATTGAACAGACTGTCAAATTATAGCGGGAAGGCTGGGGCAGGGAGAGGGAGGTAAGAATCAACTGAAGGACTTATATGCATGCATATAAGCATAACCAATGGACACAAGACACTGAGGGGGGTGAGGGCATGTATAAGAGTGGGGTCGGGAACAATGGGAGATATGGACACATGTAATACCTTAATAAAAAAATTAAAAAAAGGAAAAAAAAGAATGCAATCAGAACACATGGTTGAAGTGTTTGTAATTTGAGCGTGTGGAAGACCTACAGATTTTATAATAAAAACACCAAGACTCACAGCCCTTGGAGGAGAAAAAGTCAATAAATCCAACTTAATGTAAAGCCTCTGCATATATAAATGGCCTCTGATAGGAAAATAGTTAAATAAAATTTGGCATATATCAAAGTAATCACCCAAAGGATAGGAATAAATCTAAACACACCCCCAATCTAAGACAGTATGTGTAAAATGTGCGAGTTTTAGAAAAATATAAACAGCATGATGCCATTTCTGGAAAAAAAATACCAAAACATGTATAATTGCACATATAAGGATATTGGTGTATAAAAACAGATGAAAAGATACCTAAACTATTATGTGATTAACTCAGATAATGAACTAGACAAAGAGGAAACTTTCTTTTACTCTGTATACTTTTGTAATATTTGAAATTCTCTAAATTAAGCTGTATGCTACTTATGCAATGAAAATATACAAAAATGCAATGTATATCAAATTGTATAAAATCTTTTTAAAAATGGCTATTAACAACCAAAGGACTTGTATGCATGCATAGTAGCATAACCAATGGATACAGACACTAGGGCAGTGGGGGCTTGCCTGGGGTGGGACTGGCTGGGGGGGGGTGTCAATTGGGGACAAAGGAGACATGTAAAAATTTAGATAATAAAAAAATTAAAAATAAAAATAAAAAGTGGCTATTAAAAATAAGGCAATGAAAAGAAACCTAGAAAATAATGTTCACTTCACATCAAAAAGACTTTAATTTATGAGTTCTGATAAATAAACAATAAAATATAGATCAAAAAAAGTTTTGTTTTACTGATTAACTAAAGAAATGCAAATTGATACATGACATAATTTTTTTTTTTACCCATCACCTTATGAATTTCTTAAGAAAATAAGTAAGATAAAGAGTTACCGAACCTGAAACATTCGTCTCTGTAGGTGTGGCTGAATAAGCAGGATTGACATCTGGAAAGATAAATTTGATTCTATTCACCAGATTTATCAGTATAAAATTAATCATTTAATTTTATTTTTTATTATTTTAAAAGATTATTTCTCAAAATGAAAAATTTACTTACTTTCTAAATTTTGGAATTCTACCTCTGGGAAGTCACCTAAATACATAAAAATGTTTGCATAAGAATGTTTACTGTAGCTTTGTATTTTATAACATAAATCTTAGAAGTTTAATAATAAATCATAAAAATGACATCTTCAGAGTAAGCCTGTATATCTTTTTTAAAAATTAACATCCAAGTAATACCATAATACATAATTTTTAACTTTCCTTTTTTTCCACTTAGTATTTCATGGACATTTTTTCATATTTGCACAATTACATCTACCTTATCACATTGTATGTTGCTAGTGTTCCTTTTTTTGTAATCTTTCTGTAACTGATGATAAAAATAATTGAGAGCTTTTGATATTTAAGAAAATATTTCTGCTGTTTATCTTCTTCATAAACTTTCTTCATATTTAATTATCTCCTATTGTATTACTGTTTTGAAATCCTTTATAAATTTTTATGGTCAACTCCATCAAAAGTGCATATCTGCAAACTTGGTATCTCACTGTGCATATATGCAGTAGGACTCTGTGAGTAAACTCAATGGGTTGATGAATATAAACTTCACATGCAATTTTAATGTAACAGTCCCCCAAAAAAACCACCTCTTTCTCCCTGAAACCTCACAACCCTCAACTAAGGTTCTCAAGGAGGCTACCAGTTACCAGATATACAGGAGTTATAAAAAGGTGTTCTAATTACCATATTGGCATGCATAATTTCCCTGAATCCTTTAAAATATTAAGAAAACAGGAAATACAGAAACAAATTAGAAGCCAATACAATCTATTAGAATTTGAGTTCAACACCCTCATTAAATGACAGGAAACTAAAACCCATAGAAATAAGGTAATTGAGTAATCATGGCCAAACTAGGACTCTGAGCGAGATCAGCCCAAGCTAATACTCTTCCCACTACGGTAGTTTCCCCATATCTATGGGGGATATGTCCCAAGGGTCAATACTATCAAACCATATTTACATATATTATATTGGCCCCTATGCATACATAACTATAATAAAGTGTAATTTATAAATTAGTTACAGTAAGAGATTAACAATAACTAATAGCAAAATAAAACAAATATAACAATATCTTATAATAAAAGTTACGTGAATGTGGTCTCTCATCCTCAAAATATATCATTGTACTATACTCTCCCTTCTGCCTAGTGATGAGATGAAGTGAGTTGGATACAGTGGACCAAGGAATGATTCACATCCCAGATGGGACAGAGTGGGCTAGCATGAAATTTCATCATGCTACTCAGAATGGCGAGTATTTTAAAATGAATGAATTGTTTATTCTGGGAATTTTCCATTTAATATTTTGTACCACAGTTGCAGGTAACTTAAAATAGCTGAAAGCAAAACCACAGATAAATGGTGACTATTGCATTCCTCTTGTTTCTACTGCAACCAATAGGTAGCCAGAGATAGGCGCACTGAAATCAGGAAAATAATTCCGTCCAAGGTATGAAAATAATCTCGCAAGTATTAAGCAAAACAGCTACTGAGTAGTCTATGCAAGAAGTCCTCCATTTCATTCTGCCTTTCAGTTATGAAATGTATTTTTGTTGTCAAATTAAAAATTCCCAGTAAGGAGAAAAACAGTAATTGTATGAGGCAAGGAGAGGTGGGAGCAATAGGAACATGGGTCTTGTTCTGGAGACAGCAGAAATTTTGAAATTTTCCAGATAAGTGAGAAAATGAAATGGTTGCAGTTCGGGAGATAAACAGTCCCGTATTAGTAAGATACCCTGTACAGGTGTCACCAGATCACTTTTTAAGTGAATTAAATAGCAAAGTTGATGACACATAAAAAATAAACTTTAAATTTTAAAAAAACATTAAAAAAGCAGAAACCACAGACTTTCCAATTCCTGTGATGCTGTAAAACTATGAGTTTCCTTTAAGAGCTTCCTAAATGACAGGTGCTGTGCTAAGTGCTTTGAATACATCTCATTTTACTGTCCTATCACCCAGTAAAAAAGGCATTAATATGAGTAAGTACATTTAAACTTTATACAACTTGCCAAATTCACATAACTGTGTATGTGCTGACTATGGCACTAAGTATAACAACTAAAATAGCTGTAAGTATGTACTTCTTCCTTCATTACTAAAAATGACAAGTGTAAAATCAAAATAAATATAAAATGTTTTTGAAAAATCACCAATATTTAAAGAATTTTGAAAAGATAAGCAGGAAATTACTAAACCTGAGAAATTGTAGATTTTGTACTAGAAGGAATCAACACTGGATAAAGAAATAATGTAGGTTGGATCAAATGTTTGGACATTATTGCTTTATTTTCATTTGTATAATATTATGCTTTTTGTTCTTGACTTAGGTATAAATTCCAATCATTCAATTTATTCTGAAAAATAGTTGCTATATATTTTATATTTTAATAGGCCAGTCAACAGAAATTATACACCTGTGTGATATACAGATTGTGCTAAGACCCTATGAAACTTATTCTGAAAAATAGTTAGTTATTTATATATATGAATATATATCTACATTTTATATATATGAATGTATAGGGTGTGCTAGGAACCTATGAAATTTACTGAAAATATATTGCTATATATTTTTACACATAAACATACCAAACAACAGAAACTTAACATCTGTGTGATTTATAGAATGTGCTAAGACACTATGAAAACATATAAAATAACAACAGCAGAATTCTTTGTACACTGGATGTCATACTTCTGTCATGAAAATGAATATAAGACAGATTTAATTACTAAAATGGCTTCTTTCCCATTATTCTGTATCACTGATTTTTAATGTTAAAGAAATAAAATATTTAAAAACAAACAAAAAGGAAAAAGATACCCTTTGTACCTTTAATACATTTTGGCATCTTAGGCTCCCAATTATTGTTAGATCCACAGAAAACTGTACTGCTACCTTCAAGGTCAAAACCTTCCAGGCATTCCAACACAACCTTTGCTTTATAGTGATATATTTTTTCATGTCCTGACACCAGTCTTCCATTCTCGAGTACTGGATAATCACATTTAACCACTGAGAAGTGAAGAAATTTCAGAAATGAAAAGCTGCTTTAACATAGGAATGAAAAACTAGTGCAAAGTCATAATTACCATTGTGAACAAAAAGACAAGGAATGAAAGGCAGGATGTTAATTTTTTACAGGAAATATTTGATTTGTGCATTTTAATTTCAGTAAACAGATTGAGAGAAATGTAACAATTTTTTGTCAGCTAAAACAAACTGTCATTGTTATTAATTTCTAACATTTTTTTTTCTACTGCAAGTTTTGAGAAAGGTCTGACTACCAGATGTAAGTTCTGGGTCAGTTCAAACACACTTTTGATACTAATCATCTTTGGGGACTGCGGGAGTATGTGTGTGTGTGTGTGTGTGTGTGTGTGTGTGTGTAGGATAAACAGCAGGATTTTTTTCAATTACAGTTGACATTCAATATTATGTTAGTTTTTTAGGTAGTCAGTATACTGATTAGACATTTATATAGCCATGCACCATACACAAGTATTATAATACTAGAGGCCTGGTGCATGAAATTTGGGGGGGGGGGCATGTCCTTCAGCCCAGCCTGCTCCCTTCCCAATCTGGAACCCCTAGAGGAATGTCTGACTGCCCGTTTAGGCCCAATCCAGATAGGGTTGGGCCTAAACGGGCAGTCGGACATCCTTCTCACAATCCAGGACTGCTGGCTCCCAATTGCTCACTTGCCTGCCTTCCTGATTGCCCCTAACTGTTTCTGTCTGCCAGTCTGATCATCTCCTAACCACTCGCCTGCCAGCCCGATTGGCCCTAATTGTCCTCCTCTGTGGGCCTGGTCATCCCTAACTACCCTTCCCTGCAGGCCTGGGTCCCTCCTAACTGCTCTCCCTTGTAGGTCTGGTCCCTCCCAACTGCCCTCCTCTGTTGACCTGATCACTCACAACTGCCCTTCCTTGCAGGCCTGGTCCTGGATCAGGGTGGGTGTTCTCTTGGTGTGTGGGATGGCCTGGGTGAGGGATTTGTGGTGGTTTGCAGGCTGGCCACACCCCCCAGCAACCCAAGCAGAGGCCCTGGTATCTGGGATTTATTTATCTTCTACAATTGAAAATTTGTAGCCTGGAGCAGAGCCAAGACTTCTGCTCCACAGCCATTGAAACTTTGTTGCCTTAAGCACCAGCCAGGATGTGGGAAAGCTTCATTTCCTCCATCTCCAGGGGCAACTCAAGCCTCCCTCCTGCTCTCTGTGTAGCTGTAGCCATCTTGGTTGGATTAATTTGCATACTCACTCTGATTAGTTAGTGTGCATGGCTTGTGGATGTAGCAGAGGTACAGTCGATTTGTGTATTACTCTTTTATTAGATAGGATTCTTGACTATATTTCCTGTGTGTACTTCACACACCTAGGACTATTTTGTAACTACCAATTTGTACTTCTTAATTCCTTTGCCTTTTTCATCCAGCCTCCTATCTAACCCCTAACCCATCTGGCAACCTTCAGTTTTTCTTTGTATTTATAAGTTTATTTTGATTGTTTATTTCATATATTTAAAGTCCATGTATAAGTGAAATCCTATGTATTTGTCTTTCTCTTATTTCACTTAGGATAATGCCGTCCAGCTCCACCCATGTTGTTGAAAATTGTTAGAATTCACTCATTTTATGGCTAAATAATATTCCATTGTATATAGGGTGTTCCCCAAAAAATATATACACAATTTAGCAGCTGATAGCGCAATTTTGAAAATGAAATGTACTTTAGTAAACACTGCCTTTATGATTATGTAAACTGTGTGTATACATTTTTGGGGACATCCTATATAAGTACTACATCTTCTTTATCCAAATGTCTATTGACAGACACTTAGGTTGTTTCCTTATCTTGGCTCTGATATATGAAATGGCCTTCTTTGTCTCTTGTTATAGCCTTGGTTTTAAAATCTATGTCATCTGATATAAGTATTGCTTTTCCCCAGGTGTTTTTTAAATTTCCAATTGCCTTAAATATCTTTTAGTCAGAGTGTAACTTTTGAAGCTTTCAAGCAAAAAAAATTAAAATTTTAATTCATGCATACACAAAGTAATTCACAATGTATACAGTGAAATATCAAGAACATGTGGGTGAAGGGTGTGAAACTCTAAAACTAGAACTATTTTTTATTCTGTTTGACCTATATTGAATTAAATTAGGAACCGATGTAACAGGAGGAACAAGCACATATGTCTTTTGTTTGTTTTTTGGTAAATATAATTTGAAAGTATTTACGTATGATTTAAACAGAGAGAAAGAAATGGAAATATTTTTACATTTACACTGAGGAGAGTCACTACTCCATATTTTATATACAGAAGCCTACTCCCTCCAATAAGTGAATATTCATCTGGTCCATTCAAAGGATTAGGACTATAAATTACTACTTCATTATATTCAAATGTATCTTTGAGAGTCTTGGTGCATTTTCCATTTGATATTTTTCTAGGTGATTGGCACAAAATCTCTTAAAAAGAGAGAAAAA
>JAAGEH010001041.1:0-10044 GCA_011751065.1 Lasiurus cinereus
GAGTCAGAGGCCCGGGGCGGGGTCAGAGGCGCGGCTTTAGGCGGCGGCGGGGCGCGGCGTGTTAATCCGTTCCCGGGGTCGGGGGTCAGGGGTCGGGGGTCGGGCTCACCTGCGCCATGTGGGCGGGCCAAAGGGCGTCGCCGGGGGCGGCTCTAAGGGAAAGACGAGGGCAGAGGCATGACGTCTCCTCGGGGCGGGGGGCAGTGGGGGGCGGGGGGCGGCGGGCCCCAACAGGGCGCGGGGGCTTACGTTCTTGAGGCGCTTGACCTCTGCCTTCTCCTCTTGCTCCTTCCGGCGCTTCTTCTCCTGGAGAATCTCATCTAAGGTCTTCACTTTCCAAGAGTCCTTTTCATCACCCATTTGGCGTGGAGCCCCTGCCGGCGGGGGCGGGCGGCCCCGTCCCGTCAGGACCCGGAAGCCGGGCCGCGGCCTCCCCGCCCCCCCCGCCGCCGTCCCCCCGGGTCCGGGTGCGGGTCTCCGGGTGCGGGTGCGGCAGGAACGGCCCCCCGGGGCCTCGCGGTGCGGGACGCCGCGGCCTCGGGCTCCGCGGGGGTCGGAGGCGGGAGCGCGATGGCCTCGCTGCCTCGCTCGCCAGGCCCCACGCGGACGGGACGGGCGGGCGGACGGGACGAGGGAGCGGGAGCGGGAGCGTCGCCCGCCCGGCTCGAGGGCTCGGCCAGCGGCCGCCACTCACCCCTGCGCCGCCGCCGCCGCTCGTGCTCCGGAGCCTGAGGAGAAACTGCGCCCGGCGCGCGCCCCGAGCGTCGCTGCTGCTTCCGGCGCCGGCGCGGGGCGATGACGTCGTGGGGGGCGGGGCGGGGCCAACCAGAGCGGCTGCTTCCGGCCGGAGGCTGGTGGGCTGTGGTGCGTCACTTCCGGCCGCGGCGGCGCGCGCTGATGACACATGGCGGCGGCGCTCGTCCGGGCGCCCCGCCCCCCTCTTCCCGCTCCCGTCGTCCCTCGCGGGGGCGGGGGGCCCCCCCGGTGGCGGGCTGGGCCGGGACTCGGGTCGCTGGCGCCCCCTGGTGGGCTCGTCCCCCACCCGCAGCCCAGAGCACGGCCGCCCCGCTGGGCGGTCAGTGGTTAGAGCCGAGGGCTCGGCACCGGGGCTGCTGGGCAGGTGGTGGCAGGTTGGCTTCCGGGTCAGGGCACCTGCCCCGGTGCATGGGGGGCGTGGCTCCCTCCCACGTGGGTTTCTCGCTCCCTCTCTGCAAAAAAGCAACTTAGCCAAGACCGGGGTGGCTCAGTGGGTAGAGCGTCGGCCTGCGGACTGAAAGGTCCCGGGTTCGATTCCGGTCGGGGGCATGTGCCTTGGTTGCGGGCACATCCCCAGTGGAGGGCATGCAGGAGGCGGCTGATCGATGTCTCTCTCGCATCGATGTTTCTGACTTTCTATCCCTCTCCCTTCCTCTCTGTAAAAAAATCAATAAAATATATATATTTTAAAAAATCAATTTAAAGAAGGTGGTGGGAGGGGCAGCCCTATCCGGCTTGGCTCAGTGGATAGAGCATGGGCCAGTGGACCAAAGGGTCCCAGCTTCAGTTTCGGTTTTTGAAATAAAAATTTAAAAAATATATATATATGTATGTGTATATATATATAAAAGCCTAAGCGACCATTCAGAGCAGCCGCTAAGGATGCACACAGGCCGCCAGGGAGCAGGCGCTCGACACGGGAGCGCCCCCTGGTGGTCAGTGCGCTCCTGCCGCCAGCCAGCCCCTTGTGGTCCCGCCCCACCCCACCCCCACCAACCAGCACTTTCCAGCCCCAATCAGGGCTGGGTGTGAGGGCCCCGCTGGGCCCCATTGCTGACCAGGCCAAGGGTCCCCACCCGTGCCCACACCCGTGCCCCGGGCCCCTGGCATACGTGTATATACGCAAAGGGGCAGGACAGCCTGGGTAGCTCCGTGGTTGCGCTTTAAGCTATCAAGGAGGTCACAGTTCCACTCATTGGGGGGCGTGCAGAAGGCAGCTCATCATTGATGTTTCTCCCTCTCTCCTCCCTTCCTCTCTGAAAAGAATAAAAACGTATCTTTAAGGAGAGGGGGCAGGAAGTGGGGGACATCAACAACACTCTCAACGATTAAAGAGAGAGAAAGCAAGGCCGGCAGAGCTGCTGTGCCCAGGCCGTGGCCCCGAGCCCACCGCTGCTTCCGAGTCAGTCGCCTGCGGGTGCTTTTCTCTCGCGGAAGGAAACGTTCACCTCCTGCACCTGCAGTTACTTCGCTGCCCGAGTTCTTGGTGACGGGAAACCATTTACAGTGGTACCTTGAGATACGAGTGCCCTAACATACAAGATTTTTGAGAGACGAGGCGTGAGCGAGCAATTTTTGCTTTGAAATACGAGCGACAGTTGAGATAGGAGTCATCGCACGGATAGGCCAGCTGCACACGACCCACCCGTTTACCACGACGCGAGCGTCTCCTAGTTTCCCACGTCTCAAGGTTACGGAACGAATTAAACTCGTATCTCGAGGTGCCGCTGTATTTACTCTGGTCCCATTGCCAACTTCAGCACAGACCCCCCCAGGAACCAACGCAGACGGCAAGCACAGGGCCTTTTTATTTGACTTTGCAGATCGGGAGTCGGGTGGTGGCTGCGGTGGCAGCTTCATCTGACACAGGACAAGGGCACCACAGGATGAACGCGTTAACCACAGGTGCGAGGGACAGCGACGCAACCGCCACCACTTCCCGGTTGGTCCCATCAACACTGAGACGGGCGAGACGCAGAATGCTGCTGCGGGCGCCCTGGACGGGGACGCCACGGCTCCGTTTGGCAGAAAACAGAGGACCGGGCTCTGACGTGGACGGATGGTGATTTCAGTGGGTGCTCGCTTCCCCGGGTGGGAAAACCCTGACCAGCCCTCCCTGCCTGGAGCCCACCCCAGCCCGGGCAGGTCCAGACTCAACTCCGACAACAGTGCACAGTCTCCAAACGGCAGAGCGGCGGCCGGCAGCTTTCCTCAAATGAACACTCGGGGGGAGGAGGGGACACAAAGTCCAGACAAACACGAGGCTTTGCCAGTTAGAACAGTCTGTGACTGTGCCCCATTTGGACATCTGGGCTGGGATCCGGGGGCCATCACTCAGGAGCAGGGCCAGCCGGTTGACGGCTTTATGTCCTGGCTGCCCGGGCGCCGGCCAGAACAGAGAGGAACAGCTGCCTCGGGAGGCGGGGAGCCTCTAAGGAAATGGAGGGGCCCCCGCCAGGGCATGTACGTGTTTGGGAACAGAGTCCTCAGCACGACGCTGGTTGGAGGCCAAAGCAGCCGAGAAGAGAGTTTCTGTCTGTCATGACATCCTTCGTTTCTCCAGCCCGGGGGAACGGTGAGAAGGCTGTCAGGCCTGAGGAAGCACACATCCGCTGGACAGACGTAGAAAGCCGGGCCCCGTGTCCACCCTCCCGCTGGCCGGGATGAGTGACCGTCCGCGGGAGACGGCCAGCGGGAAGCACACGCCACCGGTCCCGGGAGCGGCATTGCGTGCGCGGCCACGGCACAGCTCCGCGGGGAGCGTTCTTTGCACAGCGCGTCTTTTCCTGTTTATTTTCTCCCAAATTAAAGACACATTCTGGGTTGCGCAAGGATGTTCCCGGCCTCCTGAGGCAGATGACGCTCACGTGGGGTGCAGAAATGATGACTGCTGGGCTCTCGCCCCGGGGGCTTTCTGTGCCGGTCAGTCATGGGCGTCTGGAAGCCAGAGATGGGTACGCGTCTCGGTATCGCTGGGCCTGAGCAGACCCCGGGCCTCGTCTACCACGGCACGGCCAGACACGGGTGTGGCCGATGGGTACCGACCCCCGGTCATTGCACACACACCGGGACCGTTGGGCGAGCAGGACACACTGTGGAAACCAGACCGAGGTCACTGAAAACCACGTCTGCTCAGTCACGGAACACAGGCCGCGAGGCTGGGGCTGGGACTCGGGCAGTGCCTGGGCAGGGGACTCAGCGGTGGTGGTGGTGGCGGTGGCGCCGAGACCAATGGAAGGAATGTCGGCCCCGGGCAAGGCCCTGCCAGCCACAGCCCCGACCAGAGACGTCTCCAGAGCGGCTCTGAGGAAGTTGCCTCACTTACTAATAATTTATGAAAACCTTCATTTTGTTTGTGGTCCAAAATCCAGAAAATCAAAGCCGGCAGAAAGCCACTGGAGAGTGGAGGGAGGGGGCACACCGGTCCCTCGGTCCCTGACAGTCACCGAGCCGGTGGTCATGTCTCTGAGTGCTGGTGACCGAGTCCCCGGGCGGCCCCTCCCTGGCCACGTCCCTCTGGGGCTGGGGCTGGGGCTCCCGAGGGGGGGCAGGAGCCGGGGAAGCAGGGCTCTCCCCCTGGTCCCCACAGGTCAACGCGCCACCTCCTCCCCCGGCCGCCGGCAGGGAGCCCCCGGTTCTGGTTTCGGGGAAGCAGGAGAGGGGGAAGGGGACAGCATCCTGGGGACCCGCAGGAGCGTCCCGGGCGGGGAGGGTGCCGCGCCGGCGGCCGCGGTCAGCTCCGCAGAAAGGCCGTTCACTTCACCCCGCGCGTGGCGGGCGCTTCAAGTCGGCAGGATTTCGCGAGACGTGATTATTGCTCTTCGTTTCCGAGAGGCCCGGCCTCCCGGGAGGCACTGTTCCCATATCCCGACCGGAAACCAGCGGGAGCCACGGGCCTGACCCGCGGGAGGAGACACGACCGGGGGCGAGGCCTCTGTTCCTGTTCTAGGGGATCCAGTCCCTCAGGCAGGCTCCGGGCGGGCCAGGCCTGTCACCCAGGAAGGCTGGTCCGACAGCCCCGGGCTCAGCAGTGCCGGTCAGCGGCCTGGAGGAGCCTCGAAGGCCGGCTGGCGGGGGAGCGTCCCCTCAGACACACACACACACACACACACACACACGCACACACACACGCGCGAGGTCCTCGCCAGCTCGGTGACCAGAGCGTCGGGGCCTGCGTCTCCTTTGCTCCACGCAGCGGACGAGCATTGCGAACACTGCACCCTTTCCCCGCCTGCGGCCGCCCACCCACCCAGAGGGACGCACCCACAGGTCCGGCTCCCGCCCTCAGCAGCAGGGACCCCCTTTCTGTGCTGTGTCCCCTCCCCACTCTCTGCCAGGCCTCATGGCACAGACTCCCCTGGCTGCTGTGTCCGGGCCCTGGGCATGGCGGCCTCTGCCCTGGCACAGGGTCTCCCCGAGGACGGAGGGGCAACACCCGGCCGCGATGGCCTCTGCCGGCTGGCGTGGCTGAGAGATCTCCATCCGCACCACGCAGGGGCACTCACGGTGGCACTGGACCCAGCTCCGGCTTCACAGTCGTCCTCTGGGGGGGTGTCACCCACCGAGGGGATCCGGGCCAGGCCTGCCTGCAGGGAGACCTGTGTGCCCAGGTCGGCGAGTCCCAGCCCTCCGCGTCGGGCCCGGGGCTGCACCAGGCAGTTTTCACATTGCACGGCGATGGCTCAGCGGCAGCTGGCTCGGTCAGCCCCCGGGAGCCAACGTCAGGGCCCCCACATTCCCGCTGGTTTGGCCGGCACCCCCAACGGGGGCAGGGATGGCCGCACAGGCACCTCCCTACCCCGCTGACCGGGGGCGGGGCGGGCAGCGAGGGCCAGGGTGGCATCGGCAGGAGGACGGCCGTGTGCGCCTCGAGGCCCTGGCGCTCAGTGGTGCGGCCGGGGGTCCTGGGGGGCCGGCGGCTCTGTGCCATCCTCCGGCGCCCAGCCGGCCGAGGCGAGGCTCTGCATGGCCGCCCGCTGGTGCTGCCGGGCCTTGTTGTAGAGCAGGACGCCCGCCATCACCAGGACGGTGCCCACGGCCGACAGGCTGGTGATCTTGTTGCCGAAAACGATGATGCTGAGCCAGACGGACAGGGCGTGCTTCACGGTGCTGGCGACGCTGCGAGACAGAGGGGGAGGGTGTGCGCGTGCTCCGGCCCGAGGATGGCCGAGTGCGGGCAGCCCTGCCTGAGCCAGGTCACAGCGGGCAGAGAGGGCAGGGGTCCGGGTGCCCCCGGCGTGCAGGCCCGGGGACACCGAGGCTGCGGCAGGGCACGCCACCGAGCCCCCCCCGTCCTCACGCTGGGACAGGCAGCGTGGAGACGGCTTAGCTGCTACAGGAGAGGCTGACACACGGCTCGTAGCGTGGCCGGCTGCCGACGCTGCTGGTGTTCTGGCTCCTCCTTTCCTGTTTGGTGCTGAGGCTGCGCTTTCAGGAACTCATCCCATACGATAAAAGGCTAACATGCAATCATTCCTGGGGTGTTCTGCCCGGAGACCAGGGGTTCCATCGTTTGCTCTGAGGTGCGCTGACCACCAGGGGGCGGGACCCTCCCTGTGCACGAATCCTGTGCGTCAGGCCTCTCGTCCCGGGATAAAAGTGAACACCAGCCAACCAGACCACTAACCCTCCCGGTTCCCAGAGCCCGTGGTCACGTGGGAATTCCACACGTGGTATTCACGTGGAAGTGGGTGGAAGTGGCTGAAAGAGGAACCCAGGTTTTCACTGAGCTCAACTACCAGGGCCCCAGCACCCGACCTGGACAGGGTCTTGCAGGCCGGTGAGCCCGCTGACCGTGCGGCTCCAGGCACAACAGACACTCCCAGGGGCACCTCCCTAAAACCCCTCAGCCCCGCTGGGCGTGGCCTGGTGGGTGAGCACTGACTCAGGAACCAAGAGATCACGGTTCAATTCCCGGTCAGGGCACATGCGCCCAGATTGCAGGTTTAATCCCCAGTAGGGGGCGCACAGGAGACAATCAATGAGTCTCTCTTATCATTGATGTTTCTCTCTTCCTCTTTGAAATCAACACACACACACAACACACACACAGTGGTACCTCGAGATACGAGTGCCCTAACATACGAGATTTTGGAGATACGAGCTGTCAAGCGAGCGATTTTTGCTTTGAAATAGGAGCAACATTTGAGATAGGAGTCATCGGCCGGCTGCACATGACCCACCAGTTTACCGCGACTCGAGCGTCTCAGTTTCCCACACCTCAAGGTTGCGGAACGAATTAAACTCGTATCTTGAGGTACCACTGTATATGTATGTGTGTGTGTGTGTGTGTGTGTGTGTGTGTGTGTATATATAAATGCTCACCCTGGCAGGTTTGGCTCAGCAGCTAGAGCGTCGATCTGCAGACTCAAAAGTCCCAGGTTCGATTCCCACTCAGGGCACATGCCCAGGTTGCGGGCTCAATCCCCAGTGGAGAGTGAGCAGGAGGCAGCCAATCCCTGATTCTCTCTCATAATCGATGTTTCTCTCTCTATTCCCCTCTCCCTTCCTCTTTGAAATCAATAAAAAAAAATATTTTTTTTAAAAAAAGCTCTTTGACACACTTCATGCGTGTGTTTCAAACGGCCGCTGTGCCCTGGGCCCTGGGCCGCACTCCAGCAGCGGGCACTTAGGGGCCGCCTCTAACAACGCAAGCCGGCGAGGCTGCCGCACGGTCACGCCGACGCCTGTCCTACCTGAAGGTCACGGGGGAGATCCTGCTCATGAGGGCGTAGGCCGTGACGCTCTGCAGGTGGAACAGGACGCCGTCCATCAGCAGCAGCAGCACCACGTCCTGCGTGTAGCTGAAGCTCTGCCCGCTCCTCCCCAGCACCGGCAGGTCCTGCGGGCGGGGCAGAGCGGCGCCACACGCCCGTCGGTCCGGTGCCCGGCGCCAGAGGGACCGCTTCCCACGTGCCCCTCGAGCTGAGGCCGAGGGCGCGGCGACACCTGCCTTCTGGGTGGCGACCGGACAGCACTGACCAGGGCACGTGGCCAGCGCCCTCGGTCACCAGGGAATCGCAGCCCCAGCCCCAGCCAGCCGCCCCCCCAACCCCGGACGGCGACTATAAAAACAGCGAGAGCCAGAGAACCCGTGCCGGCGAGGCAGTGCAGAGGGGGGCCCTACTGGGGGGAACGCAAGCAAACGGGTGCCGCTGCTGAGCTCGCTGCTCCTCAAACACGTAAACCAGAGCACCTGGCCGGGGAGGCTCGGCTGCTGGGGCACGGCCTGCGCTCCGAGGGGTCCCCGGTTCAGTTCCCATCAGGGCCCCATCCCCAGTGCGGAGCGGGCAGGAGGCCGCCGATCCATGCTCCTTTCACATCACTGCTTCTCTCTCTCACTCCCTCTCCCTTCCTCTCTCAAACCGATTTTAAAAATATTAAAGAAAAAGAAATGAAACTAAATCTGGCTAAAAACCGGCACCGGGGAACCTCGGAAACTCCCGCCGCTGCGGCTCGGCCTCGGAGACCCGCCCCCGCCTGGCCTCCACCTTCTGTCCGTCCTCCTCCCCCAGCACGGCACGCAGCGGACGCTGTGCCATCGGCAAAGCGGGACGCCCGCCACCCCCTCTGCTCCCGACGCGCTGAAGACGAAGGCCGCCAGGCGGGGCCCGGGGCCGCCGCACTCACCATGAAGAAGACCCAGGCGGGGACCAGCATGGCCACGGCCGCGGCGCTGGTGTAGAACTGCAGCTCGGCCGCCCTGCGGGCACAGCGCGCCTGAGCCGCCCGACCACGGAGAGCCGGGCACCGAGAGCGGGCAACTGGCTCCCAGGCGACCTGCCAATCCGCCCCCCACCCCCCTCCCTGTACGGCCCCGGGAGGGAGGGCGGCCCGTACGGTGTCTCCACGTGCAACAGGGCGAGTCCACGGGCCGCTTTAAAGCCACCTGCGCCCGGAGAGGCGAGGTCCGGCGTGCAGGCCGGGACCCCGGGACACTTACGAGAACCTGTACTTGTCCCCGCTGAGCAGCTTCTTGGAAAACACGTTCTGCAAACTGGAATGAAGGAGAGAAGAGGGCACCGTGGACGCGGGAAGGCGGCGGGGAACCCGAAACAGACGAGGTGCCTGCAGCTTCCTCGCGGCGAGGGCCTGCGGCCACCCAGCTCTGAGGTGTCAGAGGACCCCCAGGTCACCCCGTCCCCCGGACCAAGAGCCCCCGGCACCCGGGAAACGGAACAGGAGCTCAGGCTCATGAACTCCGGAAGGGGACACACACGTGGGAAACCACATGTGCGCGCACATGCATGTACACACACACACACACACACACACACACACACACACACACACACGGCCAAAGGGAGAGCCAGGCACAATCCATCCGGGAAGCACGGGGCTGGCCCAGTGGGAGGCATTGCTCATGGGACCCCGGAGCTGTGCGTGTGTGTTTCCTGCAAAGACCTGGCGAGGACGGTGCGCACAGGAGCTCTCCCGGTCCAGGGGGCCGGAACCAGGACAACGGCTCCGGCATGGCTCTGAGACACTGACACCCGGACCAGAGCCGGCACAGCCGTGGGCTCTGCTCCCTTCACAAACCACCGCCACCGTGGGGCCGTTGGACACGGGGGGTGGGGGTGGGGGGTGAGGAATGTACAGCAGAGCTTAGGGACTGAGCATCGACCTATGAGCCAGGAGGTCAGGGTTGGATTCCCGGTCAGGGCACAGGCCTGGGTTGCAGGCTCCATCCCCAGTGTAGGGTGTGCAGGAGGCAGCCGGTCCACGATTCTCTCTCATCATGGCTGTTTCTCTCTCCCTCTCCCTTCCTCTCTGACATCAATGCAAACACATTATTAAAGAAAAGAAAAAAACACAAAACTGGAGGGAGTTCATGGAGAAAGACACCTCCTGTGACTAAACAGAAGGCTGGGGGGCGGGGGAGGGGGCGGTGGAGGCTGCAGAACTGAGGCTGCCTGCGGGACGTGCGGGGCAGAAGGCGGTCAGTCGGTCGGTCGGTCGGTCCGTCCGTCGGTCGGTGCTTCTGGGGTCACAGAGGCAGGGCCCCGCCTCCAAGAGTTGGAGGTGGAATTAACGTTTATGTTCTCTTAGCCGCACTTTGGTGGTGATGGCCACCCCGACCCCCGACCTCCGACCCCCGTGGTGGTGTTTCCTCCTCTCTCAGCAGAAGGACAAACCGGACGTGATTTCTGGAGCTGGACTGGGGGCTCCTGCCCCGGGCGGACCTCCCAACACCCGATGCAGTGACTCCCGATGGTCCACACTGCAGCCCGGACGGCTCGGGCCCCCCGTGCCCGCGACCCGCTCCCTGCCCCGCGTCCCGCTCCCTGC
>JAAGEH010001043.1:0-12588 GCA_011751065.1 Lasiurus cinereus
TGGATCTTTATTTTTGCCAGAGCAATGTGAGTAGTCAGCTAGGTGGCTTCTCTGAAAAGGTTTTCTCATTTCCAAAAGGTGGTTCAAAAGCACCCAAATTGTCCTAACCATAAATCCCACAGTGACGGTGACCAATATATGTTTTATATGCCAATTTTTCAGGGATCCAGCAAAATTACATAGGTACTTATTTTTAAAAAATGTATGGAACTTTAATTATGTAAGTAGTAGGGGTGGGAAAAAGCATGCAGAAATGAGATTGTTTAGAAACTCCTGGTTTTTTACCTGTAGGAGAATAAAAGTATACACTTCCCTAGTGGTCAGAAAAGGTCATTGCTTTTTGTTTATCTGCAGTTTAACTTATTTTTAGTACAATTAAAATCTGTTTCTCACCAATTGTTGTTCAACAAAGTTAAACATCCTAAGTCAGATGGTTCATAGGTCTGCTTATAGACAGCTCTTTGTTATAATGTCTAAAGCTTGTGTGTTACGTGCTGTTGAGTGGACTCTGATGTTGGAGACCTTATGGTTGAGCGATGGCTACAATGTCCTGTCCTCAGCCTTGCTCAGCTCCTGCAGACTCATTCCTATGGCTTCTTTTATGGAGTCAATCCATATAATTTTTGGTCTTACTCTTTTCCTGCTGCCTTCTATTTACAATAAACTTTTTCTCTCATTTCTAAATTTTGATGATTTTCCTGACATGGGATAGAGGAATAATTCACACCAGTATTTTTTCACTTTTATTTCACTGTCTTCTTTCTTCATTTTCATGGTTAATCTTTGCTATTCATGTGCTGTGGTTTCTACTATGTATATACTAGAGGGTGGTGCATAACATTCATGCACTGTTGTGGGGAGGGAGGGTCTCTCAGCCTGGTCTGTGCCCTTTAGCAGTCTAGGAGCCCTTGGGAGATGTCCGACTGATGGTTTAGGACCACTCTCCATGAGAGCGGCCCTAAGCTGCAGTTGGACAGCCTTAGCACTGCTATGGAGATGGGAGAGGCTCCAGACCACCGCTGCTGTGCTCACCAGCCATCAGCCTGCCTTGTAGCTGAGCAGCACTCTCCCTGTGGGAGCACACTGACCACCAGGGAATAGCTCTGCATTGAGCATCTGACCCCTGGTGATCAGTGCATGTCATAGTGAATAGTTGTTCCACCCTTCAGTTGATTTGCATATTATCCTTTTATTATATAGGATAACTGAAAGAAAATTACCTGCATTATGTCTTTTTAAAAATATTTTTTATTGATTTCAGAGAGGAAGGGAGAGGGAAAGAAATAGAAATATCAAAGATGATAGAGAATCATTCATCGGCTGCCTCCTTCATGCCCCCTACTGGGGATTGAGCCTGCAACCTGGGTATGTGCACTTGACCAGAATTGAACCTGGGACACTTCAGTCTGAAAGCTGACGCTCTATCCACTGAGCCAAACTGGCTAGGGCACCTGTACTATGTCTTATTTCTTGTTCTTCCACATAGTGAAACTGTCATTAACTTGCAATATAGCATGTAATACACCAAAGTGTTGAAGTCAGAGTAATCATTTGAATTGCTGAATAAAATGGAGTTTTTATGGTTCACGGGTTCTTAAAACAATTTTTAAAAAGGCAAATTATGAAGTCTCAATTTGAGGTTCTGGGAGTCTGCCTTCCTGGATGGATAGATAGGATAATAAGTATGTTCACTGTTTGGTTTTAAACATAGCATCTTTTTAAATATATTTTTATTGATTTCAGAGAAGAAAGGAGAGGAATAGAAAGATAGACACATCAATGATGAGAGAGAATCAATGATTGGCTGCCTTCTGTACACCCCTACTAGAGGGATGGAGCCCACAACCCCAGCATGTGCCTTTGGCTGGAATGGAACCTGGGACCCTTTAGTCACAGGTCAATGCTCTATCCACTGAGCCAAACCAGCTAGGGCTTCACATAGCTTCTTGATGAACACCTGTAAAAGTTTTATTTAATTCATTATTCAGAAAATGAAAAGAATGGTAGAGTTAATTCATAGAATCATTTAAAGATTCTGGGGAAATGAATACAGTAATAAGAATGTTAATTTATGTATAAACCTGCTCAATGTCCAGAAAAAATATTAGTTATTATTATATTTCTGCAAATTAAGCTCTCAAATATTTTTCCAATATTTTAAGCTCTCAAGTATTTTTTCAATTTTCATAAGGATTGCTTTATTCTATCTAAAGGATGTCCTTGAATTAGAGATGAAGACCTATATAATAACAAAATGGATGAAGATTTTTTAGCACATCTAGTGTTCCAGGAAACTTACACAGATGTTCTTGTTTAATCTTCAACAGCCCTCATGAGGTAAGCCCTCATTTATATATGAGGAAACAGCAGCTTAGCAATGGCAACTAATTTCCCCAAGGTCTTATGACTAAAAGCTGGCAGACTTGGGACTCACACTGAAGATACCAGAAGCCCTGCACCCTTAACCAATATGATATCTGTCCTGGAGCTCTTTTCTTTTCCTTTTTTTTAAATAAAGAGATAAAGACCTTCAAGAATTTTTAATGAAAATACTAGAGGTTGCCGAAACCGGTTTGGCTCAGTGGATAGAGTGTCGGCCTGCAGACTGAGGGGTCCCAAGTTCGATTCCGGTCAAGGGCATGTATCCTGGTTGCGGGCACATCCCCAGTGGGGGGCGTTCTGGAGGCAGCTGATCGATGTCTATCTGTCATCGATGTTTCTGACTCTCTATCCTTCTCTCTTCCTCTCTGTAAAAAATCAATAAAATATATTTAAAAAAATACTAGAGGTCCAGTGCACAAATTCATGGATGGGTGGGGTCTGTCCGGCCTGCCCCAATTGGGAAGGATAGAGGCCAGGCCAGCTAGGGGAGGGGATGTGGGAGGTTGGCTGTCTGGCCCCGCCCCCAATTAGGGTGGTGGGCAATTGGGGCCATAGTGCCTGTTAAAGAAACCAGTCGTTCCAGTCGTTCTGGTGTTACCGTTGCTTGGCGTGTGTGTGTGTGTGTGTGTGTGTGTGTGTGTGTGTGTGTGTTTATTGATTTCAGAGAGAGGAAGGGAAAGCAAGAGAGATATAGAAACATCAATGATGATGGAGAATCATTGATTGGCTGCCACCTGCATACTCCCTACTGTGGATCAATGCCACAATCTGGAATGTGCACTGACCAGGAATTTTACCCTGACCTGGTTCATGGGTTGATACTCAACTGCAGAGCCACACCAAACTGGCAGGCTCTTTTCATTTTTAACAACTTTATCAAGATATAATCTGTGTACTATAAAATTCATCCATTTAAGTGTACAAGTCATTAGTTTATTTACATAGTTTTACAATGTCACCAAAATCTAATTTTAGAATATCTTCATCACTCCAAAAAGAAACCTCATATCTCTTATCAGTTACTCCCAGTCCTTAGTTCAGGCTTCTAAAATAAATAGAATAGACTGGGTGGCCTCAAAAGCATTTATTTCTCACAATTCTGGAGGCTGGAAAATCCTAGATCAAGGGGTTGGCAGATTCCATGTCTGGTGAGGCACTCTTTTTGATTTGGGGGAAGGAAGCTCTTTGGTCTCATTTAAAAAATGTATCGATGTGTTATTAATATGTATAAAACTTTCTTATTAAATATATGTGTGGGCAAAAGTAGTCTTACAGTTATATGTGAAACAGAGTTAATAAAGCTATTTTAATAATAATAACCTGCATGCTTTTTTTCACACAAACAACTGTAAATCTACTTTGGCCAACCCTTGTGTAAAATGATGAGTTTGCAGATAAGTATACACCTGTGAAACCATCACCACCATCAAGGTCATAGATTATTAATCACCTCCTAATGTTTCCTCTCACCCCCTTTAATATTATCTGTGGGGTGGGGCATATGTGTGTGTGGTGTAAGAACATAACATAATATCCACCAGAACACTTAATGTTAAAAGAAAACACAGGGAAAAGCTCCTTGATATTGGTGTTGGCAATGATTTATTTGATATGACAGCAAAGGCATCAGCAACAAGAGAAAAAAAAGTGAAATTTCATAAAATTCAAAAGCTTCTGAATAGCAAAGGAAATAATTAACAAAACAAAAAGTCAAACTATGTAATGGGAGAAAATATTTGCAAACCTCATACCTGATAAGGAACTGATAAACAAAATATATAACGAACTCCTACAACTCAACAGCACACTCCCCCTACCCAAAAAAACAACAACAATTAAAAATTGTGGGAAGGACCTAGATATACATTTCTCCAAAGAAGACATGCAAATGGCCAACAGGTGTATGATAAAGAGCACAACATCACTAATCATTAGAAAAATGCAAACCATAACCATAGTTAGCCCAGCCACGTGTCTCAGTGGTCAGCATAGACCTATGAACTAGGAGGTTGTGGATGGATTCCCTGTTGAGGTACATGCCCCAATTGTGGGGCTTGATCCACAGTGTGGGGCATGCAGGAAGCAGCAGATCTATGATTCTCATCACTGATGTCTCTCTCTCTCTCTCTCTTTCTCTCTCTCTCTCTCTCTCTCTCTCTTTCCCTTCCTCTCTGAAATCAATAAAAATATAGTTTTAAAAATAGAAATGGCCAAAACCGGTTTGGTTCAGTGGATAGAGCGTTGGCCTGCGGACTGAAGGGTCCCAGGCTCAATTCCAGTCAACGGCATGTACCTTGGTTGCGGGCACCTTCCCAGTAGAGGGCCTGCGGGAGGCAGCTGGTGGATGTTTCTCTCTCATCAATGTTTCTAACTCTCTATCCTTCTCCTTTCCTCTCTGTAAAAAATCAATAAAAAAATATATTAAGAGAATCCAAGATGGCGGCATAGGTAAATACCTACACTGCTGCCTTGCACAACAATTTCAAAACTACAACTAAAAAACAGAACGGACATAATCCAGAACCACAGGAAAGCTGGATGAGTGGAAATTCTACAACTAGAAGAAAAGAGAGGGGCTCACAGAGACCCAGAGGAGCTGCAAAAAGCTGAGGTACTGAAATGCGCTCGTGGAGAGAGTGGGTGCCAGAGTACCTGGCTGGCTTTCTCTGGCGGGAGAGAGACCGAGACTCTCAAAGGCATTGAACCCCTTATTCTACGACACTAAACCCCGGTTCTAGCCGAAACTCATACGGGGGTGGGGGTGGGAAGGGTTGTACTGTGAAAAGGGAGAAGTGCACAGAAATTTAGGGGAGTCGCAAAAGATCAGAAGTCTGGTGGCACGCTCGGCACTGCACGCAGAGGACCAACTGCTGATTATGCCACTGGCTTTTGCGATTGGGTGGGAGACAGACCCTCCCAACTGTGTTATACAGAGTCCTAACAGCAGACTAGAGAAAGGCAAGAATCAAGTCAAAAATTTGAAATATAAAGAATCACAAAACACTCAACTGGAAAAGCAAGAAGAGAAAAGAATCCAAAAATGTGAAGATAATGTAAGGAGCCTCTGGGACAGCTTCAAGCCTACCAATATCAGAATTGTGGGGGTCCCAGGAGAAGAGAGAGAGCAAGATACTGAAAACCTATTTAAAGAAATAATGACTGAAAACTTCCCACATCTAGTAGAAGATGTGGACTTACAAGTCCAGGAAGCACACAGAACCCCATATAAAAGGAATCCAAAGAGGACTACACCAAGACACATCATAATTAAAAGACCAAGAGCAAAAGACAAAGAGAGAATCTTGAAAGCAGCAAGAGAAAAACAATTAATTACCTACAAGGGAGCACCCATACAACTGTCAGCTGATTTCTCAACAGAAATGATGCAGGCCAGACGGGAGTGGCAAGAAATATTCAACGTGATGAATAACAAGAACCTTCAACCAAGAATACTCTATCCAGCAAAGCTATCATTCAGAATTGAAGGGCAGATAAAGAACTTCACAGATAAGAAAACGCTAAAGGAGTTCATCAACTCCAAACCAGTATTATATGAAATGCAGAAAGGTACTCTTTTAGAAGAGGAAGAAGAAAAAGGTAAAAGACAAAAAATTATGAACAACAAATACATATCTATCAACAAGGGAATCTAAAAATTAAGTGAATTAAAAATTTGATCAACAGAATAACTGGTGAATATAATAGAATCAGGAACACATAAAGGGAGTGGACTGATAATTCTCAGGGGAAAGGGGTGAGGGGTGTACAGGGAGAGACTGGACAAAAATCATACACCTATGGATGAGGTCAACGGGAGGGAGGTAAGGGTAGAGGGAATGGTAGGAGCTGGGTGGAGGGGAGCTATGGAGGGGAAAAAAGAGAAATGTAATAATCTGAATAATAAAGATTTAATTTAAAATATATGTATATTTAAAAAAAAGAAGCTACATACCAGAAATCCAGGTTTTCATTACTTTAAAAAAAATAGAAATGATGGAACCCTGATGGGTGTGGCTCAGTTGGTTAAAGCATTGGTCCATACAGCAAAAGGTGATGGGTTTGATCCCCAGTCAGGAAGCGTGTGGAAGGCAGACAATTGATCTCTCTCTCTCTCCATCCCTTCTTGCATCCCTCCCTTCCTCCCTTCCTCCCTTCCTCTCTCCCTCCCTCCCTTCCTAAAATCAATTACAAAATTTTAAATAAATAAAAACGATGAAATTTTAAATAGTGGAGCAGAAAGAGGATGAATCACAATTGTAGTATGGAGACCGATTACAGTGATGGGGGCTGTAGTTCATTACACTAATCTATATCTTGTAAGTTCTCCACCCAACTCCCCTAAATCTCTTTTAGAGAGGCCATATCAACCATGAAGTAGTAGATGTTCTCATAACTTAAATAAAGAAGTAGATCTGTGCTCCAGTGTTGCACTGAGGAGGCCATGGAAGTGTGTGCCACTTGGACTTCCCTTCAAGACAACCTTCTATCATGATAATAGTGAGCAGTCACCTTCCAGCTACTGCACTTTTATTGTTTTTTCTTTTTTCTTTGAAGTCCTCACCTGTGGGTATTTTTTCCATTGATTGTTAGACAGAGTGGAAGGGAGGGAAGAGAAGAGAAAGAGAGAGAGAAACATTGAAGTGAGAGACACATTAATTGGTTGCCTCCCACACACATCCCTACTGGCGCTGGGGAACCAGTAACTGAGGTATGTGACCTTGACCAGAATCAAACTCGAGACCCAGACCGACACTCTAACCACTGAGCAACCAACCAGGGCATGCACTTTTGGACTCAATGCAATATTCACATTGAGGACAGGCTCTCTTCAGGCTGCTATTGTTTATGACTGAGCAGCTGAGGGTTACTAGAGCTGAGCCATTACTGTATGACATACAACTCCAGTAGCAACAGTATTTCTTCTGAGTTCCCAATTTGTTCAAAAGAGATTAAAAAAAAAAAACTTCAACTGTAAACATAGGTTTTTCCTTTCTTTTCCCTTTCCTTTCATAGACTGAAGGCTTCCCTCACCTGCCCCTTCTCTCTCTCTTCTTTACCCTCTACCAGCGTTTCCCCCAATAAACTTCATGAATGTTTAATTCTTTCTTGGCATCTGTTTTTTGGAGGACCTCAAACAATAAAAGACTGTCTGGCCACATGGCTTAGTGGTTGAGCGTCAACCTATGAACCAGTAGATCATCACTTGATTCCACATTAAGGTATATGCCCAGGTTGTGGGCTCAATCCCCGTGTGGGGCACGCAGGAGGCAGCTGATCAATGATTTTCTCTCATCATTGATGTTTCTATCTCTCCCTCTCCCTTCCTTTCTAAAATCAATAAATATATATATTTAAAACACTAAAATAAAAGACAAAAATTATAAATTGGACTTCATATAAAATATGGAAAATATCATACTTTAGAAGATTACTTTAAAAAAACTGAAAAGCATGGTGTATATAACTAGAGAATACATTTGGAATGCATATATATTACAAATGATTTTTATCCAGAATATAATAAAGAACCACTATTACTAAATAATTTTTTTAAATGACGATTTAAAAATTGCTAGGGCTCTAGCCGGTTTGGATTGGTGGATGGAGCGTTGGCTTGCGGGACTGAAGGGTCCCAAGTTCGAGTCCAGTCAAGGGCACATGCCTGTTTGCAAGCTCGATCCCCCGTCGGGTGCGTGGAGGAGGCAGCTGATCAACGATTTTCTCTCATCACTGATGTTTCTATTTCTCCCTCTTCCTTCCTCTCTGAAATCAATAAAAAAATAAAGTTTTAAAAATGGCCTAAAGACTTGAACAGGCCCTTTATTAAAAAACAACAACAACATGAGAATAGGATTTCTGGTCAAGTTGGTAGTATAGATAAATGTGGTACTCCCATCCTCCCACAACCATATCAAAAGTATAACTAAACTGCAGAAGAATAACCATCATTCATATCTGCCTGAAATGTAGCTGAATGGAAGCCATACAACTATGGCTATGAAAAAGAAGCCACATAGAGACTGGTAGAAGGGGTGAAGAGGGGAATGGAGTAGTCTTGCACTTACGTGTGGCAGACAAATATTGGGAAGTATATCTTGACTGTAGAGGAGTGAGTGTCATAGCCCCAAACCAGGCCCCCCAGCCCAGGGTTCCAATGCCAGAAAGAGAAATCCCCATAACTTTTAGCTGTGAAACCCAACAAAGATTGTGACTGAGGGCTTCTGGAGTTCCTCTTAAAGAGCACACACATGGATTCACTTGGACTCACTCCCTCTGAACTCTTGCACTGGGCAGCTGCTTGAAAGGCAGCAGAGATATACAGGGACGGACTGAATTGTCTGGCATTGGAAAAAGAGCTGGAGGGGCATCTTTCTCCTGAACAGAATTGCTGTTGTTCCTTTTAGACCCCGCTGCCCCCACGCACAAAGCCAGAAGCAGGGCACCATATCTGAGTCTCTATCCACCTGACTATTACTGTTTGCCCTGCCCTAGTAATTTCCTGAGATCCTGACTTCACCCAACTATGGCACTCACCCTAGCAGTATCCAGTGGCTTTTCCTACAATTTCTCAAAAAAGAAGCATCAACCAGAAAAAAAATTAAAAGGTACATACTCAAGGAGCAAATACAGAGGTTAAAGATATGAATTACACTGATATTCACTTTCTTTCTTCCTATCCTTCCCTATCTCTATCTATCTCTTCTCCAAAAGATCTGCTCCACTGAAAGAAGCCAAAAGCCTCTTCCTACTTGAAGGGATGTGCATTACCTCACATCTACCTATTTCAAAGTCAAATGACATGGAAGGATCTAGAATAAAAGAACATACCAGGAAAAAGTTTTTCTCTTGAGACAATATGAATGTGGGACCTGTTATGGTTGAATTATGTTTCCCCCTAAAAATGATATGTTGGAATCCTAACCCCCAGTAACTTAGAACATGACCTTATTTGAAGATAGGGCCTTAACAGAGGTAATCAAGTTAAATAAGGTCATTAGGGTAGGCTCTAAACCAGTGTGACTGGTGTCCTTATAAAAATGAGAAATTTAGACCCAGAGAAAAACAAGCAGAGAGGGAAGATGAAGTGAAGAGGCTGAGAGAGAATGCAGCCATCCACAAGCCAAGGAAGGGGGCCTAGAATGGAGAGTCTTCCCTCACAGGCTTCTGAAGGAACTAACTTTGTTAACACTGTGATTTTCAACTTCTAGCCTCCATAACTGCAAGACAATAAATTGCTATTGTTTAAGCTACCCAGTTTGTGGTACATTGTTACAGCAGATCAAGCAAACTAATACAGGACTATATTTGTAATTTTTTTCATTGTGGAAGAATAAAACTTCTTCAGATGGCAAATTGACCTAAATATTGAAGATGCCTGAATAAAATTCCTCTGTAACTTACAAAGGTCTATCAGTAGCCTCCCATATTGGGAAGTGAATTTTCTTCCAGGTAACAGAAAAGCTATACTATTCCACAATGTAATCCCTGCCTCACTACAGATGTTGCAGTGAAAATGAAGCAATTGAACTAATAAAAACTTTTGCAGCACTACCAGTTGGCTAGTATGCTTCTCTCACAGCATTATCAGTTGGCTAATGTGCTTCTCTCACAGCACTAGATGTATTCCCAGAAAGAAATAAGGGTGAGTTCTTTTGAATGACATCATCAAAAGTTCCTCTGGGTCTCTCTAGGTTCTAGAGTATAGGAGGTGCTGGCATTCCCCAATTTCTTCATACTGGGTATTTCACTAGAAATCATTTATCATCAAGTTTTTTAAAAAGTTAATTTTTTTTCCTGCCCAGAAGTTCCTGTACTCTTCTTTTTTTTGCAGACTATTGGTATCATCTACTTCTCAATGTGGGATTTATTTACATTAGAATAGGAAATGAGGCAGAGAAGACCAAATGACAACTGCAAGGCACAAGATCACAAAGGAATGAAAAAGAATATCGCTTCTTTTACAAATGCAACAGCTTCAGTCCCTGTATGGAATCTTGTTAGAGATGTTCATGATTAATTTTTATAGAACAATAGCCTCTTCAATAAATTTTCAGCATGGACGATGACTTAGGATAATATAAATAGTGCAGTATAAGGAACAATCCCTAAAAGAGCCTATTCTGGCAGAGAAGATTTTTACTTAGGGAAGTAGAGGTATACAAACATTGTTCAAAGGATATCCAGCAAGTCCCTGCCAATTCCACCTACTTCTAGAGATAGGTGAATAGATTGCAGGGAATATGCTGGACCTACTCTCTAAACTGTTTCTAAACACTTCTCACACCAACTTAGCAGAATCTATATTTAAAACCAAACAGCCCTGCCCCTGTAACTCAGTTGGTTAGAGCATCACCCCCATATATCAAGACTTCAGATTTGATCCTTGTTAGGGCATATACAAGAACCAAACAATAAATGCATAAATAAGAGGAACAACAAATTAATATTCTCTCCACTCTTTCTATTCCTCTCCCTAAAATAAATAAAGTTTAGTCCAGCCGGTGTGGCTCTGTGGTTGAGCATCCACCTATGAACCAGGAGCTCTCAGTTCCATTCCCAGTCAGGGCACATGCCCGGGTTTCAAGCTCAATTCCCAGTGTGGGGCGCGCAGAAAGCAGCCCATCAGTGATTCTCTCATCATTGATGTTTCTATCTCTTTCTCCCTCTCCTTTCCTCTATGAAATCAATAAAAGCATATTTACAAAATAAAGTTTAACAAAATATAAAACCAAACAGTGAATATGCTTAACATGATCATTTTTTTCACCTCATCTGGAAGGCTACTTTTAATTGTTTTGAGAACCCTGTGAACCATAAATTCATTGTATTAACTCCAAAGTTCCCCCTGATTTTAAGAAGACTTAGACCTATTACATGCTAGATTGCGAGTTAATGCTTCCACTATTTCTGAGAACAAAACATTATCAGATACATAATGCAGAAATTGCACCTCTATTTTCACATACAGCCTGGTAAACAATTGAACATATAGGGCAAGTATTTACCTTTCATATGGAGAGGAAAAGTAATAAAAATTACTGTTGTGATTGATTCCCCTTTCATATGTTCTGGAAAAATAACCTAATTTAGAAATGAGGCAGATTTGACTGAGTATTGATTTATAAGCCCACCTATTATTTGACTGTAGAGATATTTAAATTATCCTAGCCATACACGAGGTAGGTGTTTTTGGTTTTTTTTTTCAGCACTGTACATTTAAGGGTGAGTATGCAGAGTAACATGTTTTTCTTTTCTTTTCTACCGTTAGAGAAAGTTATAAATTTTTGTCCTAACAGGATCATCTACAAGGATTTTACCAAAATTAACCACAATTCTGTATTCCTTTCCTTTTTAAAAAATATATATATTTCTTTATTGATTTCAGAGAGGAAAGGAGAGAGAAAGAGAGAGAGAGAGGAACATCAATGATGAGAATCATAGATTTGCTTCTTCAAGCATTTCCTCTACTGGGGATGGAGCCCGCAAGCCAGGCATGTGACCTTGGCTCGAATCAAACCTGGGACCCTTCAGTCCATAGGCCAATGCTCTATTCACTGAGCCAAACCAGCTAGGGCTATATTCCTTTGCCTTCTACTTACACAATCCAAGACCTTGTAAATGTAAATGCATTTTCTAAAGCCCCTTTGTCATTCCGCTGATTCTCTGATGGGTTAAATTTTTTTTGACAGAACTAACAAATGTGTGGGATTCATGGTTTATAAGAATTAGGTGTGATTTCAAGCAGCTTTTTGGAAAGAGACCTTCTCTGAAAAGCCTCCTAGCTACCTTCTGCTTATATCACCTTTGAAAAGTCAGATCAAGGTCCACTTCCCAAGGGGCATGGAAATGACATTTAGGATTGCATGATCAGCAGAGGGGTCTCCAACTCCAGGATCAACACCTTTACTATTTAATAATCTAAGACCCTACACTAGCCACAGAATGGGAGAAGGCATAACTGCTGAACAAAACATGGATCCTACGTAAAAGACCAGGAAGGAAGAGGCACCATATTCATACACATTTCATTTATTTTTAATATGTGATGTTTATTGGGGGGAAAAAGACTGTTGTCTAGGTTGTGTAGAAGAGCTGGGCAGAGTGCAGGGGTCACTGTGTTGAACAAAAGGCACACATCAGAGAGACAGCTGCAAATTCAGAAGAGAACTGGGTGCTGGGCAAAACTAACAGGTCCACGGGAGAAAA
>JAAGEH010001044.1:0-10112 GCA_011751065.1 Lasiurus cinereus
AAAAATACAAGTATATTCTGCAAGATGCAGGAAGAGTAACAATAATTGGTTGAAAATAGCCCGCAAACATGCTATCAAAGCAGAATGCAGTCACAAAGGGTGAAATGATAAAAATTAAGTTTCTTATGTGACAGTGAAAGCTAAAAGAATTAGTAAAAAAACGAAAATGGTTAAATTTCTAGGCACTGAAAAATATTTGAATTGTCAGATAAAACTGCAAGAAGCGAAGTTACAGCAGAAATCCTATTCCACCACAACGAGTAGATGAAGTGGTGGTGGCATTGGGAGCGGATTAGAGTTTACAGACTGACAACGAATCAGGTTGAATTGAGCCATTTTAAGGTGGAAACTTGGAGGGAACACAGGAAATATGGCAAATGTTTAAGGAAAAACATGAACAAGAAATTTCGATAAAGAAAAAGATACCAAAAACGATACAGACCCTACACTGTATACTATCACTGCCAAAAGTTAATATGTCATTTCTAAAAAATTCAAAAAATAGCTAAGTACCAATGAAACACACGCATGGTCAGAGAAGAAACGTGAAGTACAATAACAAACCATTTTAAAATATGGAAGACAAAGGTGGCAGCCATCAAATCCCGGAGCTGAAGGGAAAAATGTGTTTCGTGCGGACGGATGGGGCTGCTGGCTGTTGGCCCACCCACTGAAAGATGGCTGGTTCGATTCCCTGCCAGGACACATGCCTGGGTTTGGGGCTTAATCCCCAGTGGGGGTGTGCAGGAGGCAGCCATTCCACGTTTTACTCTCACATGGATGTTTCTCTCTGGCTCTTTCTCTTTCCTCCCTCTCTAAAAAGCAGTCAAAATATTTTTTTAAAACTTAAGAAGGGAAAAAAAAATGTGTTCAGAGGAAACTTACCACTTTAAATGACTTTATTCAGAAGAAAAGCAGAATTACAACAACTAGAACTAGACGTCTAAAAAAAAAAAAAAGAAGAAGCCAGCAAAAACCTTCAGGGAAAAAGAAATTCATGCAGAACGAAAGAACTGGGACAAGAAATATTTTTCTGAAATACTAAGCAGAGATCTCTTACATACCAAAGACTGAAAATAAAATTAAATCCACTAGCAAATTCAATTAAAAAAAAATTTTTTTTTAGAAACCAGTGAAAATTTAAAAAATCAATAGAAAGAGACTAAAAATCATTAGTGACTGTGTTGCCCCTTTACCATGGCGATACATTTGGACATCCAAGTAAAAGGAGTGATTTTACCAAAATTATAGAATTTTAAGTGATTCACGAGGAGCCAGAGCAATAGAAGAGACTCTTCAATAATAGGAGTTAGAGTTAGCCACGTGGCTGCTTTTCTTGCTATAATGTCACAAACGAGTTCTCTGGAAATTTAAACTAGAGCCTACATTATAACTCGTAAAACGTTTAATTGAAATATTTTGGTTTATCCTAGCAGACAAAAACGGATTCTGCTTTCTTTAAAATATTTATTTATCTTTATTGATTTCAGAGAGGGAGAGAGAGAGAGAGAGAGAGAGAGAAACATCAAGGATGAGAGAGGATCATGGATGGGCTGCCTCCTGCATGCCCCCTACTGGGGTCCGAGCCCATAGCCTGGGCATGGGCCCTGGCCGGGAATTGAACGTGACCTCCTGGTTCCTAGGTCGATGCTTAACCACTGAACCACACTGGCCGGGCTGATTCTGTTCTTGAAGGAAATCTGTGAAAGAAATCTCTCTCCAGATGAAGCCCCATAGAAATGTGAAAATATCTGTAAGCAGAATATGACACTATTTTGAAAGTATTTTTGCCATGAACAGGTAGGGTTGATCATAGCAATATGTCCGGGTTAATGTAAATGAAGTTATGAATAAAATCCCCAACGGAAATAACTTCAGGAACAAAGTTTAGATGGTCTTCATAAAAGGCTAAAATATTTGATAAAGTTTAATGGTCTTTTCTCCTAAAAACATATTTTAAAACAGAAATAGAAAAACATTTTTTTAACACGATAAAACCTACCGGTCTTTAATGAGACACTTTTGAAGCATTCTGTTGAAAAACCAGTAAAACAAAGAATTTTTTTGGTTACATTTGTAAACCTATCTTTGGAGGTTCTTATTATCCTAATAACGTGTCCAAAAGGCACTAAACATCACCATTGTAAAAGTTATTAAAAATCGTTATTTTAAGCTGCACCGGAAGAAACTAAGAATTCCAGTGAAACATATTAGAAATAAAAAGGGAGCGTTTGAAAGTGGCCAGTAAAGGCTAAATCCACAAAACACCGAAGTTTTTCTGGTAAAAACCAGCACGCCACTGGAAATTGGTTTGAGGCAATCCCATTCACAATACTTGAAAAAAATATATATATAATATTCCAGAATTACGCTAATTCAAGTTGTGCAAAAACTCATAAATGCTAAACTTTAAAAAGAGATGTAAAGAAAAATAGCCAAATCCAGTGATTGGGAGGAAAAAAAAAAGAATATATCTTCTCCCATGTTAATTTTTAAATCTGATTTGATTTCAATTAAATCTATAAAAAAGACTTAACAAAAACCTGAAAAAAATAAATCTATCCCAATGTTAGGTCTCAAAAATAATGATGCCTGAATGGTAAATACTATTTTAAAGATGTTTCCTCATGATGAACTATCAAAACCAAATAAAAATAAAATGTATGGTTACGGAAAAAGTTTAGAATACACAGATTAGCGACAATAAGAAAGCAAAAATAGTTATGGTCTTGGTTAAAAAAAAACCAGAAACAGATTTAAACATGACACAGAGTGGAGAATTTGGTGAATGATAAATACTAACAAAGCAAGTGGAGAGGGAATGATTATTTAATCGAGGCTTTAGGGATAATTAGACACCAAAATAAAGAAACAACAATTCACTGAGACCCCGACCCGGAACCCAGCATAAACAGTGAGCGGATCAAATGGCAAAGGAATGAGAATAACAGTTATTATAAGGACCACGGGTAGAAAACGGAATCGGACTCTTTAGGAAAACAGCTTTGGTCACTCAGGCAAGGGGAAAAGGAGATGGACGGAATTTTATGTCTAAACATAGCCTGAGATGCCGAGACCGGTGTGGCTCAGTGGATAAAGCGTCAGCCTGCGGACTGAAGGGTCCTGGGTTCGATTCCGGTCAAGGGCATGTATCTTGGTTGCAGGCACATCCCCAGTGGGAGGCATGCAGGAGGTGGCTGATCGATGTCTGTCTCTCTTATCATCGATGTTTCTAAAACTCTCTGTCTCCCTCCTTTCCTCTCTGTAAAATAATAAATAAATAAATAAATAAATAAATAAATAGCCGAGACCGGTTTGGCTCAGTGAATAGAGCGTCGGCTTGCGGACTGAGGGTCCCGGGTTCGATTCCGGTCAGGGGCATGTACCTTGCTTGCAGGCACATCTCCACTGTGGGGTGTGCAGGAGGCGGCTGATCGATGTCTCTCTCTCATCGATGTTTCTGACTTTCTATCTCTCTCCCTTCCTCTCTGTAAAAAATCAATAAAAATATATATTAAAAAAAAAATAGCCTGAGATGCCGAAACCGATGTGGCTCAGTGGATAGAGCGTCAGCCTGCGGACTGAAGGGTCCCGGGTTCGATTCTGGTCAAGGGCATGTGTCTTGGTTGCAGGCACATCCCCAGTGGGGGCGTACAGGAGGTGGCTGATCGATGTCTCTCTCATCATTGATGTTTCTAAAACTCTCTATCTCCCTCCTTTCCTCCCTGTAAAAAAATCAATTAAAAAAATATATAAATAGCCTGAGATAAAAAATAAGAATCATATAAGATAAAAAATAAGGTAGAGGATGGGAACAGGCGTGTTACCTGAAATGGACTCCCAGCCGACAGGCGTTCACAGGGACAGAACCAAATGCCAGCGCCGAGGAGGCAGAGGTGAAAAGAAAAGAAAGAGTTTATATATATATATACATTTTTTTTTAATATATTTTATTGATTTTTTACAGAGAAGATGGGCGAGAGATAGAAAGTCAGAAACATCGATGAGAGAGAGACATCGATCAGCCGCCTCCTGCACACCCCACAGTGGAGATGTGCCCGCAAGCAAGGTACATGCCCCCATCCGGAATCGAACCCGGGACCTTTCAGTCTGCAAGCCGACGCTCTATCCACTGAGCCACACCGGTCTCGGCAAAAAAAAAAAGGAAGAGTTTAAACAAGTCGCAGCCCTCACAGGAAACCAGCATCGGAGGGCCTGACCCCTGACTTCACCAAAGTCGAAGAACTGGCCCCCAGGGACGTCATTTCACAGCCGGGCCGTGGGTGCGAGTAAAGTGCGGCGGACGGCAAACCCTGGGTGTGTTGGTGGCCATCCACATGGGCTCGTTCGATTCTTCTGAACCCGAACGCGCATATTCCTTGCGGACAGAAGAACTTCCGCTCGGAGAAGTCTGCCTTTCTGAGTGTATCCTGATGAAATGAATTAAAAAAAAAAAAAGCCTGGGCAATGATAACGCTAATAGCATGGGTAACCGGAAAACGGGTTCATTCTGGAGGAGAGGGACGCTGGACAGGTTGGCATGAGCTGCCCCTGGCCAGTCCTCCGCTGGCAGGTAACCCCGCCAGCCAGACAGGATTTGGTTCGATGGGAGGATGATTCTACGACAGGAAGTCGGAGAGCTATTCCTTTGCAGGAAAAATTAAAAAAAAAAAATTTTAAAGGGGATTGGAGCGACGTTGAAAACTGTGTAAAGAAAAAAAAAACACAATTAAAAGTGGCAAAAGCCGAACATACACGTGTAGGAGCCGAAACCGGTGTGGCTCAGTGGACAGAGCGACGGCCTGCGGACTGAGGGGTCCCGGGTTCGATTCTGGTTAAGGGCATGGACCTGGGTGGCAGGCACATCCCCAGTGGGGGGTGTGCAGGAGGCGGCTGATGGATGTCTCTCTCTCATCGATGTTTCTAACTCTCTCTCCCTCTCCCTGCCTCTCTGTAAAAAATCAATAAAATATTTAAAAAAAAAAAAACGGGAGAGGGGTGTGACATTCATGACCCTGTGGATAAAAACCGGAAACGGGCTTCCAGTAACATGAAGAGCTGAGTGGTGTCCTCAGGACTGGGAGGATGGCTTTCAGAGGGTTGTATGAATGAGTGAAGTGGACATTTGAGGCTGAAACCTAGGAAAGAAAGGAACGTGTCCTCCAACTCCATGTCTCTAGGCATCTCTCAGCTCACATCCCCTAGCGAGACCCCCTCTCCCCGCCCCCGGAAATCAGCAGTCCGTTCCCCAAGATGAGGGGACAAAGACAAAGCACATCACTGCTGACCCGGGTCTTTGCAGTTCATTCTCCGCTCACGGACGTTTCTCCTGGAGCCGAAGCCCTCTGAGAAGTGTGGCTTAGTCACGCTGCCCGAATGGAGCCTCCTTGGCTGGCACTGGTCTTCTGTCTGACCCAGGTTGCTCTTTCTGCTGTCAGTGGCATATTTAGGGACATACCTTTATGCTATATGTTTTTAAATTTTATTGGTGTTTTACAGAGAGGAAGGGAGGGAGAGAGAGAGTTAGAAACATCGACGAGAGAGAAATATCCATCAGCTGCTCCTGGTACCCTCTCCCCCGACTGGGGATGTGCCCGCCACCAAGGTACATGCCCTTGACCGGAATTGAACCTGGGACCTTTCAGTCCGCAGGCCGACACTCCATCCACTGAGCCAAACCAGTCTCGGCTAAAACATATATATATATATTGATGTCAAAGAGGAAGGGAGAGGGAGAGAGAGAGGGAAACATCCATGATGAGAGAGAATCATGGATCGGCTGCCTCTTGCACGCCCCCTACTGGGGGTCGAACCCACAGCCCCGGGCATGTGGCCAGAGCGGGAATCGAACCATTACCTCCTAGTTCCTAGGTCGACGCTCAGTCGCTGCTACGGGGCCCATTTTAACCATTTTTAAGCGTCCAATTCACCAGCGTTAATGACACCCACAGGGCTGTGTAGCCACGGTTTCTAAAACGTCTTCATTTCCCCCAAACGGGAACTCTGTCCCCGTGAATCAATAGCTCCCCATCCCTCTCTCCTTGCAGACCCTGCTCAGCTTCCATCAGCTTTCTGTGTCTGTGAATTGGCGTGTTCTGGGAATCATACAGTATTTCCCCTTTTTCTCTCTGTTTTATTTCTCCGAGTTCATGCATTTGGCAGCAGGAGTCGGAATTTCCTCCTTTTTAAAATTTTTTTATTGATTTCAGAGAGGGAGGGAGAGAGAGAAACATCAACGACGAGAATCATGGACCGGCTGCCTCCTGCACGCCCCCTCCTGGGGATGGACCCCGAAACCCGGGCATGAGTCCTGATCGGAATTGAACTGCGACCTCCTGGTTCCTAGGTCGACGCTCAACCCCTGAGCCACGCTGGCTGGGCACAAAAGACATTTAAAAATCTGCCGAGAACGGTTTGGCTCAGTGGATAGAGTGTCAGCCTGCGGACTGAAAGGTCCCAGTTTCGATTCCGGTCGGGGGGCATGTACCTTGCTTGTGGGCACATCTCCAGTGTGGGGCATGCAGGAGGCGGTTGATTGATGTTTCTGACTTTATATCCCTCTCCCTTCCTCTCTGTAAAAAAATCAATAAAATATATTAAAAATAAAAATAAATAAATAAAAATCTCAATGTGATTCAGTGTTCGAGAATATCGAGGAGGAAGGGGCTCTTTGGTAGGGCAGGGCTGTCTGTGGGCGGGGAGATGGATGCCTGAAAATGTTCCGTGTTTGACTCGTGCCCACAAACAGCTGGAGAAACCTAGAGGATGTGGACAGCAGTTTAATTTGTCCAGATGCTGTAAAAACTCTGCCTGTGCTAAGCATCTCAGGCTGGCCGCTCAGAGGGGCGCGGGGTGCAGAATTCCTTAGGAGACGTGTTATGCCGCAGACCCACCCAGGAGAGGACCGTGTCGTGTGCTTCGTTGGAGTCTTTGGCCAACACCCAGGTCTTTGCCTCACATGCCTACCGACGCTCAGATCCGGGCAAACCTACACATTTCACTGAGGAGTGGGGTATCGCAGTGAACAAGATCAGCTCAGCCGGCGGGGGTCCGTGGTTGAGCGTCCACCTAGGAGTCAAGAGGTCACGGTTTCCGGTTTGGCTCAGTGGACAGAGCGTCGGCTTTTGGACTGAAAGGTCCCGGGTTTGATTCCGGTTGGGGGCATGTACCTTGCTTGCGGGCACGTCTCCACAGTGGGGCGTGCAGGAGGCGGCTGATCGATGTCTGTCTCTCTCTCTCGTCGATGTTTCTGACTTTCTCTCTCTCTCCCTTCCTCTATGTAAAAAATCAATAAAATATATTAAAAAAAAAAAGAGGTCACGGTTTGATTCCCGGTCAGGGGCACAGGCCCAGGTTGTGGGCTCCATCCCCTGTAGGGGGCGTGCAGGAGGCAGCCGGTCCATGATTCTCTCTCATCATGGATGTTTCTCTCTCTCTCTCGCTCTCCCTTCCTGTCTGACATCAATACAAATTATATTTTAAAAGGAAGAGAACTTGGAGTACAATGAGGAAAAAAGAAATCATCTCCGTATTAAAAAAAAAAAAGATCAGAGTGTCGCTTGTTAATATTTATTCTGAAGTTCGATTTCGTTTATGTTTAAGGAGGTTTTTCTTAGGTAATGTGTCGGGAAAGGCATGATGGATGGCTTGTGACTTGAGTATTTAAAAAAAATGAGCATCCTGGAATTTAATAAAGTGTATTGTTTTCTCACGGGCTTAAGACGATGACAGAAGATCCCATTCAAATGCGATGTTTAACCCTTTCCATTTTCCCCTGTAAAAATCTTGTTAAGCTGGCCAGAGAAGTAAATTGGGCCAACAGTTTTCAAGACAGGGGCTATCTCTTTGTCGGCTTTGAAAACTCTTGCACACACAGTGGCGTTTCCATAAATAGGAGAAAGGGATAAAGCATGGATAGGAAAATCAGAACATTTTTTAAAAATATATTTTATTGATTTTTTACAGAGAGGAAGGGAGAGGGATAGAGAGTTAGAAACATGGATGAGAAAGAGACATCGATCAGCTGCCTCCTGCTCGCCCCCTACTGGAGATGTGCCTGCAACCAAAGTACATGCCCTTGACCAGAATCGAACCTGGGACCTTTCAGTCCGTAGGCCGACGACGCTCTATCCACTGAGCCAAACCGGTTTTGGTGGAAAATCAGAAATTTGATAGACATCTGAGTTTCAAACCTTTCCAGTTGTACAACTTAATTGTATAATCTAAAGCCACAGCCTGGCTGAGGGGGCTCAGTGGTTGAGGGTCAACCTATGAACAAGGAGGTCAGGGTTCGATTCCCCTTCAGGGCACATGCTGGGGGTGAGGGCTCGATCCCCAGCAGGGGACGTGCAGGAGACAGCCGGTCCATGGTTCTCTCTCATCACTGATGTTTCTCTCTCCCTCTTCCTCTCCCTTCTTCTCTGAAATCAATATATTTAAAGTAAATCAATAAAATAAAACCACAGGTACCTAGGATTTATTCCATAAAATATGTGTTTTTGATAGTTGATCAGAAACATAAAAAAAAGAATAGACTCATAGAGAGAGTGGGAACTTTGAGAGGTAGAACATAAAAGTAGAAGTTGAGGCAGCCGATGGATGATTCTCTCTCACCATGGATATTTCTGTCTCTCTCTCCCTCTCCTTCCTCTCTGAAATCAATAATATATATTTTAAAGTAGAAACTGAATAGGCAAAGGATTTGATTTAGAATGCCTAAAGAATTCCTCTAAGCCAATAAGGAAGAGACCCAAGACTCTGTCTTAAAAATTGACAAGGCAGCCGAAACCGGTTTGGCTCAGTTGATAGAGCGTCAGCCTGGGGACTGAAAAGTCCCGGGTTCGATTCCGGTCAAGGGCATGTATCTGGTTTCGGGCACATCCCCAGTAGGGGGTGTGCAGGAGGCTGCTGATGGGTGTTTCTCTCTCATCGATGTTTCTAACTCTCTATCCCTCTCCCTTTCTCTCTGTAAAACATCAATAAAATATATTAAAAAAAAATTCACAAGGCATTCCACTGGCAACAGCCAGAAGAGGAAGCCGGAATGGCCCGTGAGGACTGGAAAACCCTCTCAGCCTGCCGAGCTCCGAGCTGCGAGCTGCAGGGGAAACGCAAGTGCAAACAGCCCCGTGGAGGCGATTTGTATGCGTGACATTCGTAAAAGCAAGGTCTGACCGCATCGGACCCAGGCTCGGCAGCAGGAAGCAAGGACTGTCCTCTCCCGGCAGGAGTGAGAGTGTGGGAAGGCACGCCGATGAGTAACTTGGGAAAATCCTGGGTAACTGAAGAGGTACCTGCCCTGTATACATCCCAGAGAAACGCTCACACACTTGCTCCACGAGAGAGGTGCAAATTGCTCCGCTGAACATTGCATGTCTGGCCCAGCCAGGGTGGCTCAGTGGTGGAGCGTCCACCTAGGAACCAGGAGGTCACGGTCTGATTCCCGGTCAGGGTCCAGGCCTGGGTTTCTGGCTCCATCCCCGGTAGGGGGCGTGCAGGAGGCAGCCGATCCATGATTCTCCCTCATCGTTGATGCTCCTCTCTCTCTCTCTCTCTCTCTCTCTCTCTCTCCTTCCTCTCCCTTTCTCCCTGAAATCAATAAAAATATCTTTTTAAAAAATTAGCCAGTCTTCTTGCCCTGACTGGTGTGGCTCAGTGGATAGAGCGTCGGCCTGTGGACTGAAAGGTCCCAGGTTCGATTCCCGTCAAGGGCATGTACCTTGCTGGCGGGCACATCCCCAGTAGGGGGCGTGCAGGAGGCAGCTGATCGATGTCTCTCTCTCATCGATGTTTCTAGCTCTCTATCTCTGTCCCTTCCTCTCTGTAAAAAATCAATAAAATATATATATTTTTTAAAAAATTAGCCAGTCTTATGGGGCCAACACTCAACAACCGTGGAATTGTGTTATGCAGGAACTAACAAAAACAGAAGTACTTAAAAAAACCATAACAAAAGAAAGAAAGAAAGAAAGAAAGAAAGAAAGAAAGAAAGAAAGAAAGAAAGAAAGAAATAACAGACCATAACAGAAACACAGCACAGTGAACCCTCGGATGTGATTTGCCCCTCGAGTTCCAGACGCCAGTGCTTTGTGACCCCTTCCTTCTTGGACGGG
>JAAGEH010001045.1:0-11155 GCA_011751065.1 Lasiurus cinereus
TTATTCCATCCATATCGCTATCTGTTCTCTCCCTCTCCCCACCCCTTCTTTCCCTCCCTCCCTCCCCCTCCCCCTCAACAAACACAAGGCACATTTCCGCCCCTGGAAACCACTTTCAGCACGGGAGGTGGCAGCACCTGGAATACAAAGAACGCTGCGCTCGTCCCCGGCGCTGTGTTTGGGGCAGTGAGGTCACAGACACACAGGCGGGCAGACAGGTTTGCGGCCTCTGGACGGAGAAACACATGCAGGCGACGCTTCTTCCGGGAGCTTTGTTAGCTCAGAATGTGACAATGGCCCCACGAGCCTGCGTCGCCCTCCCCTCTGTCTTCCGCACAAAAGGTCACAGGAAGGGAGGGTCTTGGTCTCTCTTTTTTGGAAGCCGCTCATGGATCACGCTTTTGCAGTGAAGTCTGCTGCCCACTGATCTCCTTTGACCGTGGTACTCCACTGCCACCTGGAAGTAATTAGAAGCCGGGCTGTGCACGGATCTGGAGGAGCCTCTTCCTGACTCTGAGAATAAAGGTCACGGGAGATGAGGGGCTCGTCCGTGATTCCCAGAATAACCCGCTAATGAGGCCCGAAAGGTCAGAGGAAACGGAAGTCTGCCAGGTGGCAGCCTTGGAGAGGACACACTCCCTTCTCACAACCGGAAACTGCCTGGTAGAGAGAGGACAGGGGTGCCCCCCAAATCTGCTTTTATTTCCCATCTGCTGGGACAGAAAGACACACACGTTCCCACAGGCATGTTAACATCATCATTTTTAAAAAAAAGAAAACAAGAACCACAACAACAAACAGAAAAATGTGGGAACAGATTTAGCTAGAGCAGTGGTTCTCAATCTGTGGGTCGTGACCCCTTTGGGGGTCGAACGACCCTTTCACAGGGTCACCTAAGACTATTGGGAAACACCTATTTCCCATGGTTTTAGGAACCAACACACCGCTCCTCGGTGTAGCAAAATGCAGCCATGTAGTTTACTGTTGTCCTAGGAAGACTGTTGCCCATGCTACACCAAGATTCAAGACAACATTTCATTTATTTGTCATTAGAAATAAATATTTCACAATATGTAATTACATATTGTTTTTGTGATGAATCCCTATGCTTTAATGATGTTCCGTTTGTAACAACGAAAATACATCCTGCCTATCAGATATTTATATCACAGTTCATCACAGTAGCAAAATGACAGCGATGAAGTAGCAACAGAAATAATTTTATGGTTGGGGGTCACCACCACATGAGGAGCTGTCTTAAAGGGTTGCAGCATTAGGAAGGTTGAGAACCATTGAGCTAGAGGATCTCAGGAGAGCCATGTGTTTGTGTGTGTGTGTGTGCGCGCGCGCATACGTGTGCACGCGCATGCGTGCGCACATGCACAAAACACCCCATCTTCTATGAAATGAAGGTCAACTTAACACACTCCTTGATCTCCCACTCCAAGTGTTACCAAGAGACAGGCCTCTCAGTGCGGCCCTGGCACAGATTGGCCGCGTGACTGTGGACAAGTGCTTTTCTTTCATTTGTTTTCCCGCTTCCTGTGGATGAAAGACGGTCTTGCTGGTGCCCCTCACCACCAAAGGGCAGAAAGTGAAGATGGCACTTGTCAGGCCAATGACTGGCCAGGCCATGTTTTCCCCTCTTTGATGGAATCTCACAGACTTTTCATGGTGTGTGTGTGTGTGTGTGTGTGTGTGTGTGTGTGTGTGTGTGAAGGGTTTGGGGGTTATGGGAGCATGCCCAGGACTCCACACACAGCCGTGCTCATGGCTGGGATGTGTTACAGGAAAGGGACACAGAGCAACCAGCGAAGGAACATACATGATGGGAGGAGAAACCCAGGCAGACCAGGCACGCTCCTCCAAGAGTCTTGCCGTGGCGTCACACAGGAAACACCCCCCAGCCAGGGGCAGGGACAGCCCCTGTGCGATGCCACCTCCATGAGGCTCAGTAAAGACGCAATGCCCACGGGTGTCATGGTGGGTGGTCACCCATGCACCCTCTGACTGTCATGTAGGTCCGTTCTAGGTTCCAGAAAGAGGACAGGTGTCCAGAGAAATAGTATTATTTGAACAATTTAGACACAAGGAGCCACTCTGAACCGTCAGGGTGGTGAGACCCTCTGTAAGCCCAGCTCCAAGACGTACACACAGGCCTTTCTGGGGAGAGGATTCCCAGACCTACTATGTGAACCTTTTTCTGTCTAATGGTTTCCTCAATGATGAAGGCTCATTTTTTTTCACTCATTCCACTCAACGTTTTCAATATCTCCTGCATGAAATACTAGAGCAGTGGTTCTCAACCTTCCTAATGCCTCGACCCTTTAATACAGTTCCTCATGTGGTGGTGACCCCAACCATAAAATTATTGCTACTTCATCACTGTAATGTTGCTACTATTATGAATCATAATGTAAGTATCTGTTTTCCGATGGTCTTAGGCGACCCCTGTGAAAATGTCATTCAACCCCCAAAGGGGTCGCAACCCACAAGTTGAGAAACACTGTACTAGAGAGAGCGAGGGAAGGAGACACGGTATATTTTGAGGACTTCACCCCCTCGTGTCCAGGTTTTCCCAGCCTGCAGGGAGAGCTCACCCCAAATTCCTCTCATATCCCCAGACAACAGACCCGATCCTTCCTCTGCTTCACCAAATGGAAAGCGAGTTTAGGCGCAGCTGGGAGGGACCTTCTGCCTGCGCTCCTCTCTCTCTCTCTCTCTCTGTAACATTCGGTTCTTTCTAGGCACGGGGAACAGATGGTCAGCCACGTCCAGCAGATAGAATTTGGACGCAGGTGCATTTTTCCGGTCTCCTGTTCATCTGTGAGTCCTCATAGCAGGAGAGCTGAAGAGGATAACAGGACCATTCACAAAATAAAGCCAGGCCGGGATAACAATACTATTGTTCATGTTATCATCATCATCAAGCTAAAATCAGATATTCACAAAATAATGCCAGGCCGGGATAACAATAATATTGTTCACATTATCATCGTCATCCAGCTAAAACCAGACATTATGAATCAAAACATTTTTTAATATATTTTATTGATTTTTTACAAAGAGGAAGGGAGAGGGATAGAAAGTCAGAAACCTCAATGAGAGAGAGATACCGATCAGCCGCCTCCTGCACGCCCCACAGTGGAGATGTGCCCGCAAGCAAGGTACATGCCCCCGACCGGAATTGAACCTGGGACCTTTCAGTCTGCAGGCCGACACTCTGTCCACTGAGCCACACCGGTCCTGGCATGAATCAAAATTTGCTTGGGCAACGTGCCACCCAATAAGAAGGCAGGACCCAAGATTTATTAGGATGAACCTTAAACAGAACAATTTCAGTGTCAACATTTATGAACATAAAGACTAAGAGATGGACCTGAAGTCAAAGTCAAGGCCTGAGGTGGACATGGATGTCTGGGGATCTCCATGCTGTTTCCGTTGCCCTGAGAGTGGAGGAGGGACCAGAAAATCGCCCGCCAGAGTCACAGTGACCGTCAGCTTTCTGTGGCTTTCCTGCCAGGCGACCGGGACAGGGGGTGAAGCTTGGAGCACCCTAGATTCCCTGCCTCCTCGGTAGCTCATGATTGGTGGAATTGCCGGTCCAGCCTACAGAGCGTTGCTAGGGAGGGGTGCCCTGCCCGCTCCCGCCCATTCCTTTCCACTGGCCCTTCGCTGTTGGTCCAGATTGTTTCGTATTTCTGTTGGTTCCTTTCGTGTGGTTGAAGGTGGCTCAGCCACGCCTCTCCGAGGAGTCTGAAGCTCCCCATTCGTTCCCGGCCTCTCCCAGATCTGCTCTCTGCTCTTCCAAAGATTACATAATTTTATTTTCTGTTTTTTTGTTTCTTTCTTTGTTTTTTCAATATATTTTATTGATTTTTCACAAAGAGGAAGGGAGAGGGATAGAGAGTTAGAAACATCGATGAGAGAGAAACATCTATCAGCTGCCTCCTGCACACCCCCTACTGGAGATGTGCCCACAACCAAGGTACATGCCCTTGACCAGAATCGAACCTGTGACCTTTCAGTCCGCAGGCCGACGCTCTATCCACTGAGCCAAACCGATTTTGGCAGATTACATCATTTTACATGGTGAAATCAGCTCTCTCAGCCCTCCCTCCCCCCTCAGACATTGGGTATATGTTCACATTTTCTCTCTCAGAGGGAGGGGTTCCCCTTTCCTTCCCGACAATGCCATTATCATGATGCCCAGAGTTTTCTGGAATTAAGTTTTTCCTCTTACCTCTGGCATCCCCTCTTCAATGATCGCCGAGTTTCTTCTGACACAGGTGCTCACGTCCCCCCATTCTGAAGAACCTTTCCCTTTGTCCAATTTTGTGGACTCTGTGTTTTTCATTCTTTCTGGTGTTTTGTTGTTGCTGCTGTTGTTCCTGGAACATTTTTCAAACGAATAGTTTCTACCCACTCCTGCTCCTCACCTCTCCTGAGTTGGGCTCTGCCTCTTCCATGCTACTGAAACTTAAATTTTCAAGGTCACCCAGGACCTCCTCATGTCAATCAATGCCAAGGCTGTCTCCTGGCGCCAGTTCTCTCTGACCTTGAAGAGTGCGCACACGGACCTTCCTCCTCCACCGGTTGCCCTCCTTGAGGTGACAAACTACAGTGTCCTGGTTGACTTTCTCCTCTCTGAGCATTTATCCATTTATAAATGATCAATAAGAAGGCAGGACCCATTTATGATCCATGTATCTCTTTCCTTCTCTTTTCTTTCTTGCTCAGAACGGTAAGGAACCCCCAAACTCAGTCTCCACCCCCTTTTCTCATCAGTCTCCGCTTTCTCTGTTGGTCATTACATCCCTTTCCCAGGGCTTTATCCGTCACTTCTGTGGGGAGGATTCTGACTCTGGACCTGTCTTCTCTCTTTGGCTTGTTTGTTCCTCACTGCCTCCTCCCTCCTGCCACTTCCAACCAAATACTACGAACTTGCCTTTGCATTATTCATGTTTTTAAACAGTGTTCATTAGTTTCCAAGATATCACACATGAGGTGGCAAACAACACATTAAAACAACACCTTTAACCCCCTCTTAAAACAACAAAGGGATCGCATCGCAGATCCAGAGGCTGGAAGTCCAAGATCAGGACCTCAGCAGTGCCACCCTCTCTCTGAGGACTCGAGGGGAGACTTCAGTCTGTACCTCTCTCTCCTGTAGCTCCTGGTGTTCCCAGCCATCCTGGGTGTTCCTTAGCGTGCCGAGGCGTCACTCCGACCGCCGCGGCTGTTGTCACATGGCCATCTTCCCTCTGGGCCTCTGAGTCTCACCTCCTCTCCTTACAAGGACACCTGTCATCTTGGATGAAGGGCTCACCTTACTCCGATGATCTCATCTTCACTTAATTACATCCACGATGACCCCATTTTCCATGCAGGTCTCATCAGGAGGTGCGGAAAGAGCACTGATTCGGGGAGAACCCTCTTCAACCCCGCACATTCAACTGTTTTCCCAGTTCCTTTTTGACCCTCTCTCATGCCTACTGTCTGTCTTTCCTGCTTTCTACATGATAGCTGATCAATGAGTATAAATGAGATTCTTGAATAAAAAAAACAGTTTTTAAAGGAAGAAAACGAAAAGCAGAAATCCTTGGCAAAAAGTACAGATATCTTGGCAAGAAGTTCGGATGCTCCTGTCCTCGGCTAGCCCTGCCCCAATTGCATTAAGAGCGCCAGTTGGCAGCCAGACCGTCAGCTGCTTGTCCCGCTGCTGATGTAACCGCCCTGTGTCAGCCTGGGCTGGGCCAGGATGGGGACAGAATCAAGACGGTCCAGGGCCGAGACTTCAGGGATGACAGGCAAGCTGCATGGCTGGCATTTTCATGCCTGGGAAGGGATTGTGCCCCTGACCCGGATCCACAAGCCCTAACTACCAAGGTGACTGCATGTGGAGAGAGGGCTTTTCGGTGGTCCTTTAGGTTCAATGTGATCATAAGCATTAGCCACTAATCTGTAGGCAGAGAAAGACATACTAGTACGAGCACACAGCAAGGAAGAAAGTGAGATCTCACCAGAACCTGACCCTTCTGGTGCCCTAACCTTGAACTTCCAGCCTCCAGAACTGTGAGCACATATATATCCACAGTGGAAGCCATCCTGTCTATGGCATTTGGTGACGCAGCCCTGGCTGACTAATAGAGATGAGACGCATGTCAACTCACTTTTCTAAACCCAATCTGCAACTTCTGACTCCTCCTGCTTTATTGCTCCCCTGCCCAGCTTTCTGGCTTACATTGCCATCTGACACAGCGGTTCTCAACCTGGGGGTCGCGACCCCTTTGGGGGTCGAACGACCCTTTCATAGGGGTCGCCTAAGACCATCGGAAAATGCAGATATTGACATCACGATGCATCACAGTAGCAAAATTCCATGGTTGTGGGTCACCACCACATGAGGAACTGTATGCAAGGGTCGCGGCCTTAGGAAGGTTGAGAACCACTGATCTGACAGAGGATGGGAAGCAAGCTGAAGATACCGCGAGCGCTCACATGTCTGATGAATGCTGCTGTTTTCTTGTTCAGTAGATGATGGGGCATCTGAATCCTGCGTTTCCCTCCTTGAAAGGAAAGAGGGACAGAGTGTTCCCGGTGCTCAGGACTCCGTGGTTTAAAAACAAATATATTGATTTGTGTGTGTGTGGAGTTTGGGATGGAGCAACCTCAGAAGTAGTTCTGCTTAAGAACCATTGCTCGAGTGGGAGATGTGGCCCAGGAGTCGTAGAGCACGTTGACCCAAATCCTACAATTTCAATGAGAACGTTCGAGTGCTACTGAACTCAGAGTCTGTTAGATTTTATAACATACCGTATTTTCCAGAGTAGAAGACGACTTTTTAACCCAGGCAAATCTTCTCAAAAGTTGGGGGTCGTCTTATACACCCAGTTGTCTTCTACACCGGAAAATACAGTAAGCAACTCTACTTACTTTATTAAATGTTTACTCTTCCTAAACAGAAATTGGATCATATAAAATGGGCCATGAACTGGATAGAATGAGAGGGTCTTACTTTTTGTCTTAACCAACAGATAGATCAGCACGTGTTTGCAGGAAAAGCTAGCAGTTGCATGTCAAGTGACGTCTCACAGCTTGACAACAGCCTCAGAGGCAGTGAGTTATTCTCGTGGGCCCCCCTGTACAGATGAGAAACCTGAGGCACCGAGATTTTCAGCAACTTGTCTGAGGTCCTGTCTTGCAATTCTCACTCTCTACTAGAGATTTTTTTCCTTTTTAAAAAACTTTTTTTTTCAGTTTCCCACAGTGTCAATGCCTTTAGAGTCAACAAAAATTGTCAACGGAATGACACGCAAATTACAATAGCCCTAACTTGAGAGAAAATAATTTTTGATGATGGTATGATCCAAGCTAGTATAACCTTCTGGACATTTGGCATATATAGGGCACTTAATTATGGTTTAAGGACCATCTATTTCATGTTTGTTTGTTTTTTGAAGCAATATTGCAGAACTAGAGGAAAATCAACATAGTCGAGACCATTTAGGATGAAAATAATGTAATTTTAATGTCAAGCCTTCTCTTCCCATTGACCTGCAGTATAACATGATGCTTGTCATATAGTAGGAACTTACATGAACTAAATCAATGTTGAGTGAGGAACTTTCCCCTCAAAATGGTGCTGCTGTTTCTCTCAAGTTACTTTTAGTGGGTTAAGAGGGGCTTTGACCTCCCTGTATTTTTCCTACCACTGCACAGTCCGCTCTCTCCCCTCTCCTCCAGTCAGAGGCAGCTGGGATTTCACGGCGGACTTCACAACAGGACGCTGTTTGAAGGAGAGAAATGTTCCAAATCCCCAAGACTTACTAGTTCTTAAAATATATATTTTATTGATTTTTTTACAGAGAGGAAGGGAGAGGGATAGAGAGTTAGAAACATCAATGAGAGAGAGACATCGATCAGCTGACTCCTGCACGCCCCCTACTGGGGATGTGCCCGCCACCAGGATACATGCCTTTGACCGGAATCAAACCTGGGACCTTTCAGTCCGCAGGCCGACTCTCTATCCACTGAGCCACACCGGTTTCGACATTTTACTAGTTCTTAAGTCAATGCTGCCTCCTTTGCTTTTCAGGAAATGATTTTATTTTGAAAACCTTGTAATTCCAAGCTGCGGCCTTTATGAACACATGGCACTGAATAGGGGCAGGTGTGCAAGTTGATGGAAATCCTCGTATGCCAAGACCTTTCAGGGCATTTCACAGCATTTCCCCATGTGCTGGGTCCTCAGACACATGCTAGTGCCAGGAATGTACTTTTCTCATTTATCTGAGGGGACACACACACACACACACACACACACTCAGTAAATACAGTGGTACCTCGAGATACGAGTTTAATTCGTTCCGTAACCTTGAGGCGTGGGAAACTAGGAGACGCTCGAGTCGCGGTAAACGGGTGGGTCGTGTGCAGCCGGCCGATCTGTGCGATGACTCCTATCTCAAATGTTGCTCGTATTTCAAAGCAAAAATCGCTCTCTCGACGGCTCGTATCTCAAAAATCTCGTATGTTAGGGCACTCGCATCTCGAGGTACCACTGTACAGTCAACTATACTTACGCTGTTGTACATGGGGTGCCTGTTTCCAGTAGGGATCAGGGTGCCCCACCAATTGATGAAGCTGCACCTCACCATTGTGGAGTTTCTGGGGTAGAGCACCACGTATCCTTCTGACCTTCATGGAGCCCTGGGAAGGTCACCTGGGGGTGGGGGCAGCAGGAATGGCAGGTGCCTCGCCTGTGGGCTCACCCACGTGACCCTGGGTGAGGGTGGGGATGTCACCTGAAGTGTCCACCGGTCTCAATCCTGGCGTCGGATGGCCTGGGAGGAGGCGTTCATGGACGAAGGAAGAGTCACGTGGGCAGTGCGTGGCAAAGTGGCGGCTCAGCCTGTTGCGATGGTTTCTCACCGGGAATTCAAAATGCCTTCGTGACTGTCATGAACGCTCGCTGTGCATCAGGCGTTGTTTTATTTTATTTTTATTTTTTATATATATTTTTATTGATTTTTTTACAGAGAGGAAGGGAGAGAGAGTTAGGAATATTGATGAGAGAGAAACATCGATCAGCTGCCTCCTGAACACCCCGACCGGGGATGTGCCGGCCACCAAGGTACATGCCCTTGACCGGAATGGAACCTGGAACCTTTCAGTCCACAGGCTGACGCTCTAGCCACACCGGTTTCGGCAGGCATGGTTTTAAACATTGCCATTTTGTCAGTATCTGACCCATTCGTTTAAAATGGCACTGGCTTACTCTATGGAAGAAACCGTGCAGACGGGTGGGGTGGTTTTAACTATTGATTTAAAAGCAGTTGATTGAAAAGTACACTTCTCAACATGAATCATTTTGAAGGAGACTTACAGTTCTGAGTTGTGAGGTTTTAGCTTCATGCTAAATATTGATAGCGCATTTGGTGCAAGCGACATGCTCTATAGCTGGGAATGAAAAGATATACAGTGGTACCTCGAGATACGAGTTTAATTCGTTCCGTCACCCTGAGGCGTGGGAAACTATGAGACGCTCGAGTCGTGGTAAACCGGTGGGTCGTGTGTAGCCGGCCGATCCGCGCGATGACTCCTATCTCAAATGTTGCTCGTATTTCAAAGCAAAAATCGCTCGCTCGACGGCTCTTATCTCAAAAATCTCCTATGTTAAGGCACTCGTATCTCGAGGTACCACTGTATATACCTATATATCTTCCTTTATGGGTGAAAATGTCCTTAGATGAATGTTTCTGGATGGTTTTGGGGTCAGGGACAGGCTGGAAAGATCAGGAAAACGGTGGAACAGGGGATCCCCAGGAAAACCCAGAAGCACCCAAACCCGCATGAGTTTCAGGCACTTTTCGCTTCCTTTCAACCTTGTCACCCATCCTGCAGCCAGAGGTCGCCAACCGGTAGACCTCAGACCACTGGTGGTTGGTGGTCTGTGAGGTCCAAAAGGCATAGACCCACATACCATGTGCAACACTCTATAAAGATGCCGGGAGCTGAGACCGGTTTGGCTCAGTGGATAGAGCGTCGGCCTGCGGACTGAAAGCTCCCAGGTTCGATTCTGGTCAAGGGCATGTATCCTGGTTGCGGGCACAACTCCAGTAGGGGGCGTGCAGGAGGTGGCTGATCGATGTCTCTCTCTCATCGATGTTTCTGACTTTCTATCCCTCTCCCTTCCTCTCTGTGAAAAATCAATAAAAAAATATATTAAAAAAAAAAAAGATGCCGTGAGTGTCTTTCTCACACTAAGTTCCATATTGAGGGCCTCCCCCTTTTCCTGACCTCCTGTTCGTCCTGGCTTCCTTTGCTCCTTTGTTCTGGGTACATTTCCTCCTTCTGTGCCCGTTGAACTGTGCCAGTCACTTTCAGTACCCTTGTCCCGGTACCAGGGAAAGCAAGGCCACGTTCAAACTGCAGATGGTCTGAGGAAAGAATCCCCCTGCCCTCATTAGAGGGTGATCGTTTTTAGTTCCTGGCATTGTCTTCTGTTTGCACTGAACCCTGTCATGGAGAAAGCCGAATGCACTTGAGATTGAGGAGGGCCATTTCCCAGAAGGCAGCTGGGCTCTAGCCCTCCAGGAAAGTCAGCGCAGGAGCCATCTGGACGCCTGTGACCTGTTTCCGCAGCTCCGATTCCCCAGCTGAGTCACTGGCTTTCAAAAAATTACTCTAGGATTCAGGATTTTAGCCCATTTTCTGTATTACACATTCCCACCCAATCATGGGGTCTGGAAGAAAAGGGTCTCTCGGCCTGGTGGGGAAATTTTGAATGACCCACAAACAATGACTCCGTGCCCGGGAACTTGGCATTGCGGTTATTGGCTGTCAGGCCATGTCCCAATCTGTCCCAGTTACTCCCTCTTCTGCTGCATCCCCTCAGAAACTCCCAGAGCTGGCCAGGACTTCCTGGTTCTGCCCGAGAAATGCCCATGCCACCCCGAAGTCCCTATCAGATGTGAGGTCAGAGTCTTGGGCTTCTCTTGTGCCCAATGGATGACTTCCACTGGAGTCCTCGCGTGATTTGCTTTGCCATCTTGAACGTGTGGATCCAGGTGGATTTTTCTCAGTCTCTTCTTCTTCTCCTTCTTCTTCTTCTTCTTCTTCTTCTTCTTCTTCTTCTTCTTCTTCTTCTTCTTCT
>JAAGEH010001047.1:0-10721 GCA_011751065.1 Lasiurus cinereus
CTTATTACTCAGAGGATTCATTAGTGGCTTTGTTCTAGGGTCACCAGAGACTCTTTGTTTATTCATTCAGTTGAATTTTTATCAAATAAAGACAATGCCAAACTAGATATAGTAAATGTGCTCACAACCTTGAGCCCATAATAGCAACTTTCCAAAAACTGGAGAAGTTTCCTCACATTCTACAAACCTCATATATTATTATTATTATTATTATTATTATTATTATTATATTTTAGGAGGGTTAAAATAATACAACAGTATTTACATATAACTGGTTAAAGATGGATACTTTTGAGAGGTCCAGGCATCTTAAAGTTGCTGTGACTATATCAGTGGATTTGTAAGCAAAACTGACCAGAAGTTCATATGAAAATTTTCATCCCTACTAACATTTTCAATGTAGGACTTTTAGTATTTCATGTATTTCAACAACCAGCAGAAACTATGATTGACAGTCATAACAGTAAGTTCAATAAAATTATCATTTCTTTCAGGTTTTTTTTAATTTTTTATTGTTTAAAATATTACATATATTAGTACATATATCTCCTTTTTTTCCCCATTGACCTTTCCCCAGCCTCCCCTCCCCACTGTCTCATGCCCTCATCCCACCCTCCCAGTGTCTTATGTCCATTGGTGTGCTTATGTCATTTTAATTACATTTAGTTTTGTGTAGTTTTTACCATGAGTTTCATTATGCTTAAGAAAAGGTAATGTATCTTTTGTTTAAAATTGAAAATGTGAATGATAATTTCTCTATCTGTGAAGCATACATATTTTTACATTATTAGAATGCAGTTTCTTTGCCAGTTACTCAGAGATTTTTATGCACAAAAATATATTGACATTTAAAAGGATTAAAATTGGATATCTATCTAGAAATATATATCATCATATATATCATCACTTAAAAATAAGATATATATTCATCTAATTGTGTAGGCATACTTCTTAGACTCCCAAAAGAATGACAGGGCTGAAAGATTGCTCAGGAAGATGATGCCTGAGAGATTAGAAAGAGGGGAAGAAAGATAGTAGATGGCCAGCAGAAATCTTTCTCCTATCCCAGGCTGATCTACTACAGTCATTGAATGTATCTCCAGTTCCCTTGGTGTGTTCTGTCAGGAAACCGCTAGCCTAGTTTAGTTCTTCTTCCTTATGTTGGTACTGCATCCCTGAGGCCCTCACTGCATTCTCTGCTAGATAATCAGAGCTGACCCTGTCTCACATCAGTAGAGCAACACATTAGTATACACAATAAAGTGAGTCTACATACAAATAAATTGAATTTATTTGTTCTCTAAGGGAATTTTTCATAATTCACTGTTGTAGCAAAATCCTAACCTGGAGATTTATTTTAAAATAAAAATATTTGAGTCCCTACTAATATAATTGTCAATCCTTAAAACAATCTGTGAAAAAGTTATTAACACAAACTCAGAATAAAAAGAAGACCATGTCCTCTGGGTTTATTGTCTTCCATATAGGTACTCTCAATGCAAAAATTGCATCAACAGAATTTTGCTGGAAGATAGAGCCAAGAACAGTTTCTCTTCATCTGCTGAAGGTGATAAACAAAAGGAGAAAAGTTGATCCTCTTTCAAAGCAAAGGAAAACATTCAACAACAGATTCTAACAGAGAAAAAAAAATTTTTGAAATCCAATAATTTATTTAATTAAAATTTCACATTTTAAGATTTAAAAAGTGAACATTCTGGTTACATAGTCTCAGGTTTCTTAGCCAGTTCAGGACAAAATGAGCTCTTTTTAAAATAACCTTTATTGGAGTGACATTGGTTAATAAAATTATATAGGTTTTGAGTGTACAATTCTATGATACATCATCTGTATATTGCATTATGTGCCTCAAAGTCAATATCAAAGTGCTTTGAATTATAAATCCAAATGAAAGAAAAATAGCTTCATAGGTGTCTGGAAAACATGTATAGATAAATTCATTTGGAAACATTTATTGGACAGTTGACAACATATCTGGGACTATGTTAGTTGTATCTGAAAAAAACATATTTAATGATCCCCACAAATTAGTATTCCTTCTTATGTGTTGAAATAGTAGCAAGCATTGTTTTCCATTGGAACCCGGTGACAAGGATTACATCTAACATCACACCTACAGGAAATTTTCTAGAAGACTTAAAACAGAAGTTGAAAACCAATGGAAAAATAGAAGTTATTCAGGTGAGTTGAAGACAGAACATATGCTCTGTGAGAAATGTTTAGTAAAATACCTGTCACATAAAATGGGCTTGATAAATATAGCTATTACTTTTATTGAAAGAAACATATTAAGAGGAAGAGGAGGAGGAAGAAGATCATCAGTTTTATCTGTGACAATGGATTTGAAGTCCTTGTTTAATGTTCAAATAGATATTTCAAATTGCACCTGAAAATCAGGAAGGACTATTACAAAATAAAGAAACTGATTCTTTATTATACAAACCTAATATGCTAAGTGTCCAACAGTTCATTTGACCTTTCGACCGGTTGCTATGATGCGCACTGGCCACCAGGGGGCAGATGCAGCAACTGGTAGGTTAGCTTGCTGCTGGACTGAGAGAGACGGGCCTGACATGCCCTGGAGCACTCCTGCAGTCCCTCCCCAGCCCTGGGTGCACCAGTGGGGTCCCTCAGCCTGGCCTGCATTCTCTCACAATCCAGGCCCCTTGTGGGTGTCAGAGAGTTGGTTTTAGTCTGATTCCCTCAGGCCAGGCCGAACAAGCCCCACCTGTGCACCCAACCTCTAGTTTAGTAATAATCACCTGAAAGATGATAGTTCAAAACATAGGAATTGATGAAAATACATAAAAAATATAAATATGGTGAGAAGTGAAAAGAGATGAAGAAAACAAACAGATAAAAAGGTCAGAGAAATATACCATCTTTGAAGTTTATCAGAGTAATCCATAAAAGTATAAATGTATACTGTGCATAAATACAAGTATATTGTGTATTAAGATAGTTTATATTCTGCACCACTGTGGCTTATACGTGATTACTTAGGAACAAATAAACCATAGAAAGAGGCAGTGAAAGGAGAAGAGCTAAAAAAAAAATTTGTGTGTGTGTGTTTGTGTATGTGTGTGTGTGATAGTTTAGAGGTATTAAGGAGAGAAATATTCAAGTATACAATAAACAAAAATAGAAAACAAAATTCTTTAGTCATAGAGATAGAACAGAGACTTCAAGTGACTACAGAAAGTGCATAGAGAACCCAAGTTATATGACTAATATTGATAGGTTAGGAAACAAAGCATCAAGCAAATACATCGAACAGAATTCTAGAAAGTCAAGATATTTTGCTCCTATTAAATGACAGACCGGTAGGCATGAAAAGTAGTCCTTTACAAAGCAGCATTTAAATTGTAAATATTTTAAAGTAATGAATTTTTAAAACTTGAATATGATAGGATTCATACTTTTTAAATAATCTATAAGATGTCTCAATGTTACATGCAGATATAACTGAAGTCAAGAATCAGCAATGGGAAATGGTACTGTAACATTCATTCTGCTGGGCCTGACAAATGACCTTCAGCTGCAGGTTCTGATTTTTGTCTTTTTCTTTCTCACCTACATGCTGAGCATAACTGGGAACCTGATTATCATCGCCCTCATCTCACTGGATTCTCATCTTAAAACAGCCATGTACTATTTCCTACAAAATTTCTCCTTCTTGGAGATCTCATTCACATCTGCTTGCATTCCCAGATACTTGTACAACATAGCAACAGGTGACAAGCTCATTACCTACAATGCCTGTGCCAGCCAAGTGTTTTTTACTGACCTCTATGGTGTAACTGAATTTTTCCTCCTGGCAGCCATGTCCTATGACCGCTATGTGGCCATCTGCAAGCCCCTGCATTATGCGACCATCATGAGCAGCACAGTCTGCAGAAGACTTGTCTTCTGTTGTTGGGTAGCTGGTCTATGCATTATAATCCCCCCACTTAGTCTAGGCCTAAACCTGGAATTCTGTGATTCTAATGTCATTGATCATTTTATCTGTGATGCAGCTCCACTCCTAAAAATTTCTTGTTCAAATACCTGGTTCATGGAACAGACTGTTATGATTTGTGCTGTGCTAACCCTTCTTATGACGCTCATGTGTGTAGTACTGTCCTACATTTATATCATCAAGACAATTTTGAGATTCCCTTCTGTGCAGCAAAAGAAAAAGGCCTTTTCCACCTGTTCTTCCCACATGATTGTGGTCTCCATCAGCTATGGCAGCTGCATCTTCATCTATATCAAACCTTCAGCGAAGGAGTCAGTGGCTATTAACAAGGGTGTAACAGTACTCACTACTTCCATCGCTCCACTGCTCAACCCTTTCATTTACACCTTGAGAAACAAGCAAGTAAAACAAGCCTTCAATAACTCAGTCAAAAGAATTGTGATGTTTTCAAGAAATAAGACATTGTGAAGCCAAATACAGTAAACACCTATATAATGAATTTACCAAAATTGCATACTCAGCTTCACTTACTCAAAACACTTATTCATCCTGATCTAGTAACATCTTCCTCACAACTTTATTTTAAGACCCTTCTACACAGGCATCTTAATAGCTTCTTTATCTTTATTGTTGAAACTATTACAGGTTCGCCATTCCCTCACCACCGTTGACCCCCTCCACCACACTTCCGTCTGCTCCCAGGCTCCCCAAGCCTCCTCCACACTATTGTTCATCCATGGTCTATGCACATATGCATATAAATTATTTGTTTAATATCATCCTGCACCACCATACCTCCCCCACCACCATTAAACAGGGGAGTCTGTTTCATCTTGCAGTGTCTCTGCATCTATTTTGTTTATCAGTTTATTTTCTTTAAAATTAAATCCTGACTTTGCCTCCAAATTAGGAATACCAAAATAAAATAAAGTAAAATAAAATAAAATAAAACAGAAGTATATCTCCAAATTAGAAATATTAAAAGAGAAATACATAGGTTAGTAAAGATTTACATTTTCCAGCAAGAGAGTATGTAACAGTGGCCATTGTTTCATCCAATCCAAAACTTTCAAATGATCTATTCATTGATTCACTTAACAAATATGTATTGGGTACTGTCTTTGAAATAGCTACTGTTTTAAGCATTAAAAACAGAGAAGGGTCAACTAATCAGCAAAAACTTATTCCCTTATACACTCAGAGGTAAACAAAACCAATTCTATATAAAGCAAAATTGCGCTCAAATAAATGTTTTTTTCATAGAAGGGGATATAAATCTCATAATGATGGGGAAACATCTGAAGTACTAAAGCTTAAAAATTATAAGATTTGTGTCAATATCAAATTGCTAATAACCAAAACTTTTTTTTATTATGTTACATGTATACATATCTCCCCATTGCCCTTCCCCCCTCCCAGGTATAACTCAACCCCCTAGTGTCTGTGTTCATTGGTTATGCTTATATGCATGCATACAAGTCCTTTGGTTGATCTCTTATCTACCCCACCTCTCCTTAACCTTCCTGCTATAATTTGACAGTCTGTTTGATGCTTTACTGCTTCTGTGTCTATCCTTTTGTTCATCAATTTATAATGTTCTTTATTATCCACAAACGAGTGAGATCATGTGGTGTTTCTCCTTCATTGACTGGTTTATTTCACTTAGCATAAGACTCTCCAGTTCATTCCAGGTTGCTGCAAATGGTAAGAATTCCTTCCTTTTTATGACAGCATAGAATTCCATTGTGTAGATGTACCATAGTTTTCTGATCCACTCATCTGCTGACGGGCACCTAGGCTGTTTCCAAAATGTAGCTATTGTAAATTGTGCTGCTATGAACATAGAGGTGCATAAATCCTTTCTGATTGGTGTTTGTAATTTCTTAGGATATATTCCTAAGAGTTGGATTGCTGGGTAAAATGGGAGATCCATTTTTAGTTTTTTGAGGAGACTCCATACTGTTCTCCACAGTGGCTGCACAAGTCTGCATTCCCACCAACAGTACACAAAGGTTCCTTTTTCTCTGCATCCTCACCAACACGTCGTTTTAATAACCAAAACTTTAAACTGTTATAGCTTTTCCTCAAAGAATCCATAAACTGCTGAGGCCGGTTTAGTTCAGTGGATAGAGCATGAGCCTGGGTCTGAAAGGTCCCAGGTTCGATTCTGGTCAAGGGCATGTACATTGGTTGCGGGCACATCCCCAGTAGGGGGCGTGCAGGAGGCGGCTGATCGATGTTTCTCTCTCATTGCTGTTTCTGGCTTTCTATCCCTTTCCCTTCCTCTCTGTGAAAAATCAATAAAATATATTTTTTAAAAATCCATAAACTTAAAGGAAAGATAGTAACAATAGATACTTTTTTGAGAAATTTAAATATTTTAGTATTATAAAAACTCTGCTAGATGTAGACACATATACTGAAATGGCAACACAGAATGTCACTAAAAACGAACAGTTTTCAAAAGGAATGTGGAAAGCTGTAATTAAGTAATTTTGGTATTACATCTTTCATGATATGGAAAGTTATACATGGGAAGAACACAAACTCTTTACCACATTTCCTCCAAAAAATTGAAGCTCATTCCACTACACTTAAGACTCCAGAAATTTGAACTGACATTTTCCCTCTGCTTTCATGTCTAGTCTTTTTCATATGCTATTTCTATGTAAAAATATTTTCCTCATTCTTTGTTGACTCGGTTTTCTCCTTAATTTTCTTTAATTCTTTATTGTTGAAAGTATTACATATGTCTCCTTTTTCCCCCATTCACTTCTCCCCACCCACTCCCACCAGTTCCCACACCCTAGCACAGGCCCTCATGCTCTTATTATCTGTGTCCATTGGTTATGCTTATATACATGCATACAAGTCCTTTAGTTGATCTCTTACCCCACCCCTCCCACCCACTTCTGCCTTTCCTCTGCAATTTGACAATCTGTTTGATGCTTCTATGTTTCTGGATCAATTTTTTTCATCAGTTTTATGTTGTTCATTATATTCCACAGAGGAGTAGATCATGTGATATTTATCTTTCTCCGACTGGCTTATTTCGCTTAACATAATGCTCTCCAGGTCCATTCATTTTGTTGCAAATGGTAGAAGTTATTTCATTTTTATAGCAGCACTAGAGGCCTGGTGCATGAAATTCGTGCACAGAGTGGGGGTTCCTCAGCCCGGTCTGTACCGTCTCCAATCTGGGACCCCTCGAGGGATGTCCAACTGCCAGTTTAGGGATCAGACCTAACCGGCAGTCAGACATACCTCTTGCAATCTGGGACTGCTGGTTCCTAACTGCTCACCTCCCTGCCTGCCTGATTGCTTCTAACCCTTCTGCCTGCCTGCCTGATTGCCCCTAACCTCTCTGCCTGTGGGCCTGATCACCCCTACCTTGCCCCCTGCTGGCCTGATTGCCCCTACCTTGCACCCCTGCCTGCCCCTACCTTGCATTCCTGCTGGCCTGGCCCCCTTACCTTGCCCCCCTGCCTACCTGATCAACCCTAACTTGCCTCCCCTGCCAACCTGATCACCCCTCACTTGCCTCCCTTCCAGCCTGATCACTTCTAATTGCCTCTGCCTCAGCCCCAGTCTGGCCTCCCTCTGCAGGAGGCAACCTGGTGGATCAGGGGAAGACACCGACTCCATTACCCCACTGCTGCTGTCACTGCCAGCTTGAGCCACAGCCCTTTGCAGCTGCTCAAGGCTACATGAGCCTCGGCCCTTGCTGCCACTGCAGCTTTGTCTGGAAGAACATCCGAAAGACATCCACTCTAATTAGCATATTACCTTTTATTAATACAGATTTGGGTACCATTACAACCATGCAGAACTTAAAGAAAACACATGGCCCTGGCCAGTTTGGCTTAATGGAGAGAGCAATGGTCTGTGAACTGAAGGGTCCCAGGTTTAATTCTGGCCAGGGACACATGCTTGGCTTGTGGGCTCAATGCCCAGTGGGGAGCCTGCGGGAGGCAGCTGATCAGTGATTCTTATTATTTATGTTTCTATCTCTCTGTCCCTCTCCCTTTCTCTCTGAAATCCATATAAAATATATATTTTTTTTTAAATAAAACACACAATCTTCACTTTGGGCTTTGTCATTTTGCAAAATCCTTTGTGCAGAATTTTAATTGCCCTCAACCTTCCTTTACCCACACTTAAAATACAATCTATCTTGGAGAAGATGATTAGGAAAGTGATTCTAGAAAGTAGAAGTTTTTTTGGAGGGGATGGGGTCGTGATAATATTTAAAAGTTGAGCATAGTGATGGTGGTACCACTCTAAATTTACTTCAAAAAACCAGTTCAGCCGAGACTGGTTTGGCTCAGTGGATAGAGCGTCGGCTTGTGGACTGAAAGGTCCCAGGTTCGATTCCAGTTGGGGGCATGTACCTTGCTTGCGGGCACATCTCCACAGTGGGGTGTGCAGGAGGCGGCTGATCGATGTCTCTCTCTCATCGATGTTTCTGACTTTCTATCTCTTTCCCTTCCTCTCTGTAAAAAATCAATAAAATATATTTTTTTAAAAAAACAGTTCATTGTACACGTTAGGTGACATGTACAGTATATGAATTATATCTCAACAAAGCTCTTCTTTTGCTTCTTTTTAAATAAAGACCAGTCTTAAATCAATTGCAGATGTTTTCAAAGGCCCCCTGGGATTTGCTTACCACATCCCAAACCAGGACTGCAACTCCCACTTGCCTCCAGTCCTGGTGGATCTGGATGGTGTGGTTTGAGAAAGAGAAGGTGGCAAGAGGCTTGTGGAATTTCTACAACCCCATTCCCATGATCTCTTCATGGAGCATCAGAGCCATTTCCACTCTGCCATCTCTCTGCTTCTTTTAACCTTTGGTTGGGCGAAAGAATCCTGCATGCTCTGGCCAGAAAGTGCATTCTCTCTTAAGTGATCTGAATGCTTTTTTTTTTTAAGGTCGTTTTACGGGTTCAAAAGAATAAACAGAGATGTGGAAAGCTTTTGTCAACTTCCTTTTACATGGTTCTTCCTGTCTCATGGGAAGTGAGATGTGGCTCTGAATTCATCCCAAAGGGTGTCTTTGGGCAAAAGCACCCAGAATGGCAGAACTCCTGCAGGATGCCCTACACACTTTGCTGTCAGGACTCAGGGGGGCTTGAGGGTGAAGGTAGCACTTTCTACACTGCCCAGGCCCATGTGGACTGCAGCTGCACCTGCCGACGTGGGCAGGGTGTTTCTACTGTTTTCTTTTGATCTGGCCTCCACCCTATCAGCCACAGACCCGTGCCTGCACTGAACTGTGAACAGTTTGATGGTCCTACCTTTGGTGGATGGTGGATGCACTCCCAGCTCCAGAGACTGGGAGTTAGACACTGGCGGCTTCCAAGTCACTCACAGAAAGAGTGTGGCCCTAGGTCCAGAACAGACTCTGGCGTCCTTGGCTAGGAGGCCTCCCCAGGCTAGGGGCCGCCGTTTGAAGGCCAGCCACACCCCCAATTCAGGCGGGGGTCCCCTCATGGAGACTATTCATCCCACTCCCTCAGTTTCCTAGACTGCTGTCTGGTCATATGTCTGGTCGTTTTGGTCTTTAAGGCCCTGGCTTTTTATATTTTAGGATAGTATTCCATTGTGCAGATGCACCACTACTTTTTAATACACTCATCTGCTGATAGGCACTTATGTTGTTTCTAAATCTTAGCTTTTATAAATTGTGCTGCTATGAACATAGGGGTGCATATATTATTTATGATTGGTGTTTCTGATTTCTTGCGATATATTCTTAGAAATGAGATTACTGGATCAAATTGGAGTTTCATTTAATTTTTTTTTTTTTTTTTTTTTTTAGGAAATTTCCAGAGTGGCTGCACCAGTCTGCATTCCAACCAGCACTGTATGAGGGTTCCCTTTTCTCCACATCCTTATCAGCACTTGTAATTTGTTGATAATAGCCATTCGGACAGGTGTGTGGCAAAACATCATTGTTGTTTTGATTTGCATCTCTTGAATGATTGGTGACTTTGAGCATTTTTTCATGTGCCTCTTGACCTTCTGTATGTCTTCTTTTGAGAAGTATCTATTTAGGTCCATTGCCCATTTTTTTTTATTGGATTGTTAAATTTCCTTTTGTTAAGTTGTATGAGTTCCCTATTAATTTGGGAGGTTAGATCCATATCAGATATCACATTAGCAAATATGTTCTCCCATACAGTGGGATTTCTTGTTGTTTTGTTGATGGTTTCTTTTGCTGTACAAAAGCTTTTTATTTTGCTGCAGTCCTATTTGTTTATTTTCTCCATAATTTCTATTGTCCTAGGAGCTGTATCAGTAAAGATATTTCTACAACATATCAATAAAGATATTTCTGCTGTTTTGCTGCCTATAGATTCTTCTAAGATTTTTATGGTTTCCCATCTTACAATAAAGTCTTTTATCCATTTTGAATTTATTTTTATGAATGGTGTAATTTGGTGATCTAGTTTCATTTTTTTGCATGTATCTGTCCAATTTTCCCTACACCATTTCTTGTTTTGACTCTTGCCTCCTTTGTCAAATATTAATTGGGCATAATGGTTTGAATCAATTTCTGGGTTCTTTGTACTGTTCCATTGATCTATATGTCTGTTCTTGTGCCAGTAACAGGATGTGTTTTTTTTTACATTTTTTTATTAATTTTTTAGACATATCTCCCCATTGCCCCCCCTCCCTCCCAGGCATACCCCAACCCCCCAGTGTCTATGTTCATTGGTTATGATTATATGCATAGATACAA
>JAAGEH010001050.1:0-26862 GCA_011751065.1 Lasiurus cinereus
AACTTTAAATGTATTTGAGAGACAATAGTGTCTGTTTTCAACCTCCCTGAAAGTGTAGAAAGATATTTGTATCATGTAGAGAAGTCCCTTTGAAGAGGAGCAGAATCTCTCATAGGACAGAGCAAGAAACAAGTAAGGTCTGGAAAATAAAACTAAATTGGACAGAAGAGTTACAGAACTAGTGTAACTTTCTTCTAAACCTCACAATATACTGCAGAATGGGTTTCCTAAAATCCAGTATATACTGGAAAGAGTGCAATAAGCATCTTAAAACAGTTTGAGGAACAGTGCCATGTACTGAAATCTAGATATAAAGTATAATTTGTAATACGGAGAGAGTTTTTAAGTGTTTTATGCTACAAAGAATTGCGTAGGATACTCTCTAAATACAGCCAAGTGGTCCCTTACATGAACAGCATAGGTAGAGAAGTAAGAATAACTTCTCTGTTTCAGGATAGAGGACTGAATGGGTTTCGTATAAAACAGTAAATCCTTGAAATAGAGTAATAAAAACATTAAGTCTTGTCTCTAAACCACTCAAGACCCTCTGAGACACCACCATAAATGAGTGGAATAAGAAGCATATTAGGATAGAGAACAACTAGAAAAGATCTTTCAGTGTCAAGAGACACCATTACGTGTTTCTTGCATTGGGGATATGTTATAATTAGTGTAATAAGCACATTTCAGGCCACTTTGAAAGCATTACCATTAACTGCAAAGTAAGAGTGAACTTTAAATGTAATTGGAGTCAATCGTGTGTCAGTTCTCAATTTCCCAAAGGATGTGAAAGATTTTGGTATCATGCAGAAAATTCCCTTAGAATATGAGGAGAACCAACTATAGTTCACTGCAAGAAACAAGAAATTAGGGGGAAATAAGAGCAAATTACAAGGAATAGATAGAGAACAAGTGGGAATTACTTCGAAACATCTGATGTAATATAGAATGGTTTTGCTACAATTAGCAATATCCTAGAAATACAGCACTTAGCACATTGAGATTGTTCTAGAAAGACTCAACCCTGGGAGAAACAAGTAGAAAAAGCCATGATATTAGGATAGAGGACTAGTGGAAAAGATCTTTCAGTGTCCAGAAACAGCAAAACAAGTGTTTTGTCCAATGCGGGAGATGCTGGAAATAGAGTAATAAGCACGTTTAAACCACTTTTGAAGGCATTAGATGTAACTGCAAAGTAACAGTGAACTTTAAATTTATTTGAGAGACAATGGTGTCAGTTCTCAACGTCTCTGTGAGTGTAGAAAGATATTTGTATCATGTACAGAAGTTCCTTTGAAGAGGAGCAGAATCTCTCATAGGACAGAGCAAGAAACAAGAAAGGTGTGGAAAATAAAACTAAATTGGACAGAAGAGTTACAGAATTAGTGTGACTTTCTTCTAAACATCACAATATACTGTAGAATGGGTTTCCTAAAGTGCAGGATATACTGGAAAGAGTGCAATAAGCATCTTAATTCAGTTTGAGGAACAATGCCATGTACTGAAAAGCAGATATAAAGTATATTTTGTAATAGGGAGACAGTGTATAAGAGTTTTCTACTACAAGGAATTGCGTAGGATGTTCTCTAAATACTGCTATGTGGTCCCTTACATGAATAGCATAGGTAGAGAAGACGTGCGACTAACTTCTCAGTTTCAGGATAGAGGACTGAATGGGTTTCGTACAAAGCAGGAAATCCTAGAAATAGAGAAATAAACACATTAAGTCTTGTATCTAACTACTCAAGACCCTGTTTGATACCACCATAAATGAGTGGAATAAGCAGGATATTAGGATAGAGAACAACTAGAAAAGATCTTTCAGTGTCAACAGATACCATTAAATGTGTTTGTTGAAATTGGGGATATGTTATAAATAGTGTAATAAGCACATTTCAGGCAACTTTAAAAGCAGTAGCCTTAACTGCAAAGTAACAGTGAACTTTAAATGTTATTGGAGTCAATTGTGTGTCAGTTCTCAACTTCCCAAAGAATGTGAAAGGTTTTTTTTATCATGTACAGAATTCCCTTATAGGATGAGGAGAACCAATTGTAGGACACTGCAAGAAACAAGAAAACAGGGGGAAATAAGAGCAAATTGCAAGGAATAGATAGAGAACAAGTGTGAATTACTGCTAAACGTCTTGATGTAATATAGAATGGTTTTGCTACCATTAGGAATACCCTAGAAATACAGCACTTAGCACATTGAGACTGTTCTAGAAAGACTCAACCCTGGGAGAAACAACTGGAAAAAGCCTTGCATAAGCATGATATTGGGATAGAGGACTGTTGGAAAAGATCTTTCAGTGTACAGAAACAGCAAAATAAGTGTTTCTTCCAATGCGGGTGATGCTGGAAATAGAGCAGTAAGCACATTTAAACCACTTTTGAAAGCAATACATGTAACAGCAAGGTAACAGTGAACTTTTAATGTATTTGAGAGACAATAGTGTCTGTTTTCAACCTCCCCGAGTGTGTAGAAAGATATTTGTATCATGTAGAGAAGTCCCTTTGAAGAGGAGCAAAATCTCTCATAGGACAGAGCAAGAAACAAGAAAGGTGTGGAAAATAAAACTAAATTGGACAGAAGAGTTACAGAACTAGTGTGAGTTTCTTCTAAACATCACAATATACTGTAGAATGTGTTTCCTAAAATGCAGTATATACTGGAAAGAGTGCAATAAGCATCTTAAAACAGTTTGGGGAACAATGCCATGTACTGAAAAGCAGATATAAAGTATATTTTGTAATAGGGAGACAGTGTATAAGAGTTTTCTACTACAAAGAATTGCGTAGGATGTTCTCTAAATACTGCTATGTGGTCCCTTACATGAATAGCATAGGTAGAGAAGACGTGCGACTAACTTCTCAGTTTCAGGATAGAGGACTGAATGGGTTTCGTAAAAAGCAGGAAATCCTAGAAATAGAGAAATAAACACATTAAGTCTTGTTTCTAAACCAGTCAAGTCCCTGTGAGATACCACCATAAATGAGTGGAATAAGCAGGATATTAGGATAGAGAACAACTAGAAAAGATCTTTCAGTGTCATGTCACACTATTACGTGTTTCTTGCAATGCCGTATATGCCTGAAATTGTGTAATAAGCACATTTAAGGCCACTATGATAGCAGTAGCATTAACTGCAAAGTAACAGTGAACTTTAAATGTAATTAGAGTCAATTGTGTGTCAGTTCTCAACTTCTTAAAGAATGTGAAAGATTTTTCTATCATGTCGCGAATTCCCTTACAAGATGAGGGTAACCAATTATAGGACAAGGCAAGAAACAAGAAATCAGGGGGAAATAAGAGCAAATTGCAAGGAATAGATAGAGAACAATTGTGAATTACTTCTAAACATCTTGATGTAATATAGAATCATTTTCCTACCAATAGGAATATCCTAGAAATACAGCAATTAGCATATTGAGACTGTTCTAGAAAAAGTCAACCCTGGGAGAAACAACTAGAAAAAGTCTGGTATAAGCATGATATTAGGATAGAGGACTAGTGGAAAAGATCTTTCAGTGTCCAGAAACAGCAAAACAAGTGTTTCGTCCAATGCGGGAGATGCTGGAAATTGAGTAATAAGCGCTTTTAAACCACTTTTGAAGGCATTAGATGTAACTGCAAGGTAACAGTGAACTTTAAATGTATTTGAGAGACAATTGTGTCAGTTTTCAATGTCCCTGTGAGTGTAGAAAGATATTTGTATCATGTAGAGAAGTGTCTTTGAAGAGGAGTAGATCCTCCTATAGGACAGAGCAAGAAACATGAAATGTGTGGAAAATAAGACTAAATTGGACAGAAGAGTTACAGAACTAGTGTGAGTTTCTTCTAAACAGCATGATATACTGCTGTTTGGGTTTCCTGCAATGTGGAATAAACTGGAAAGAGAGCAATAAGCATCATAAAACAGTTTGGGTACCAACTCCATGTAGTGCAAGCTAGATCTAAAGTATAATTAACACATTAAGACTGACCTCTAAACCACTCAAGACTCTGTGAGACACCACCATAAAGGAGTGGAATAAGCAGGATATTAGGATAGAGAACAAGTAAAAAAGATCTTTCAGTGTCCAGAGACACAATTACATGTGTTTCTTGCAATGCAGGATATGCTTGAAATAGTGTAATAAGCACATTTTAGGCGACTTTGAAAGCAGTATCATTAACTGCAAAGTAACAGTGCCCTTTAAATGTAATTGGAGTCAATTGTGTTTCAGTTCTCAACTTCCCAAAGAATGTGAAAGATTTTTCTGTCATGTAGCGAATTCCCTTAGAAGACGAGGAGAACCAATCATAGGACACTGCAAGAAATCTGTAAGGAATAGATAGATAACAAGTGTGAATTACTTCTAAACGTCTTGATGTAATATACAAAGGTTTTCCTACCATGGGGAACATCCTAGAAGTACAGCAATTAGCTCATTGAGACTGTTCTTGAAAGACTCAACCCTGGGAGAAACAACCAGAAATGCTTGGTATAAGCATGATATCAGGATAGAAAACTAGTGGAAACGATATGTCAGTGTCAAGAAAAAGAAAACAAGTGTTTCGGCCAATGCAGGAGATGCATGTAATATAGAAATAAGCACTTTTAAACCACTTTGAAGGCATTAGATGTAATTGTTAGGAAACAGTGAAATTTAAATGTATTTGGGAGACAATTGTCCATCAGTTCTCAAATTCCAAGAAACTGTAGAAAGATATTTTTATTATGTAGAGAAGTCCCTTTGAAGAGGAGCAGAGCCACTTATAGGACACAGCAAGAAACAAAAATGTGCCAAAAATAAGACTAAATTGGACAGAAGAGTTACAGAACTAGTGTGAGTTTCTTCTAAGCAACACGTATACTGCAGAATGGGTTTCCTACAATGCAGAATATACTGGAAAGGGAGTAATAAGCATCATAAAACAGTTTTGGGAGCAATGCCATATACTCAAAACTAGCTTTAAAGTATAATTTGTATTAGGGAGATAGTGTATAAGGGTTTTCAACTACAAAGAATTGTGTAGGATTCTCTCTAAATAAAGCTAAGTGGTCCCTTACATGAACAGCGTAAGTGGAGACGAAGTGAAAATTTCTTCTGAGTTTCAGGATAGTGGATTGAATGCGTTTCTTACAAGCTAGGAAATCCTTGAAATAGAGTATTAAACACATTAAGACTGGTCTCTATACCACTCAAGACCCTGTGAGTTGCCACCATAAATGAGTGAAATTAGCAGGATATTAGGATAGAGAATAACTAGAAAGTATCTGTCAGTGTCAAGAGAAACCATTACGTGTGTTTCTTGCAATGCGGGATATGCTTGAAATAGTGGAATAAGCACATTTCAGGCCACTTTGAAAGCAGTAACATTAACTGGAAAGAAACAGTGAACTTTAAATGTAATTGGAGTCAATTGTGTGTCATTTTTCAACATCCCAAAGAATGTGAAATGTTCTTGTATCATGTAGAGAATTCCCCAAGAAGACTAGGAGACCCAAGTAAAGGACACTGGAAGAATCAAGAAATTAGGGGAAAATAAGAGCAAATTCCAAGGAATAGATAGAGAAGAAGTTGGAATTACTTCTAAACTTCTTGAGTATAGGTAGGTTTTCCTACAATGCCGAATATCCTGGAAATACAGCAATTAGCGCATTGAGACTATTCTGTTTAAGACTCCACCCTGGGAGAAACAACCACGAAATGCATGGTATAAGCATGAAATTAGGATAGAGAAGTAGTGGAATAGATCTGTCAGTGACAAAAAAAAAGCATAACAAGTGCTTCATCCAATTCGGGAGGTGCTTAAAATAGAGTAATAATACATTTAAACCATTTTTGAAGGCATTAGAAGTTACTGCAAGGTAACAGTGAACTTTATTTATTTATTTATTTTTGTAATTATTTATTTTATTTTATTTTTATTTTTGACACTATTACAGATGTCCCCATTTCTTCCTTCCTTTGTTCACCTTCATTCAGTCCCTCACCCCCGCCCTCAGGCCATCACCACACTGTTATCTGCATCTATGTATCATGTATATATTCTTTAGCTAATACCTCACCTTCTTTCATCCAGTTTTCCCTGTCCCCTCGCCTCTGACAGCTGTCAGTCTGTTCCATGTAGCCATGACTATTTCTATAATGTTCATCAATATATTTGTTCATTAGATTCCACATATTAATTGAGATTATGGTATTTGTATTTCTCTGGCTGGCTAATATCACTTAGAATAATAATTTCCAAGTCCATCCATGCTGTCACAAGAGGAAAGATCTCATTTTTGACGGCTGCATAATAGTCCATTGTGTAAATGTACTACAGATTTTTTTATCCATTCTTCTACTGATGGGTACTTGGGCTGTTTCCAGTTCTTGGCTATTGTAAATAACACTGTAATGAATAGAGGGGTACATATATTCTTTCAGAATTCTTAGTATATATTCCTAAAAGTAGGCTCATTGGGTCAAAAGGCAGTTCCATTTTTAAATTTTTGAGATAACTCCATGCTGTTTTCCACAGTGACTGTACCAGTCTGCATTCCACCAACAGTGCATAAGGGTTGCCTTTCTCCATATTCTTACGAGTACTTTTTGTTTGTTGATTTATTGATGATAGCCATTCTGGCAGATGTGATATGATATTTCATCGTGGTTTTCATTTGCATTTCTCTGATGATTAGTGATGTTGAATATTTTTTCATGTCTGTTGGCCATCTGTATGTCCTCTTTGGAGAAGTGTCTGTTCAGGTCCTTTGCCCATTTCTTAATAGGATTGTTTAACCTATGCCATAACAGGCACCGCAACTAAATGGGCACCAAATGGTATCCTCCTTGTTTTTATTACCCAGTAAGTTGGGGTAATAAAGACTCCGCTCAGCTCATCACCTCCTCTGGATCTGTATGGAACTCCCAGTGGATGAATACGAGAGAGAAACCATAAGTTTCCTGGTACCATAATCATAATTCCTTCGCTGGCTGATCTTAATTATTCCATACTGAATTTTTCTCATCTAGGAATACCATTAATAACCTCTCCTTCTCATTTCTGGTTTTCCCCAATAGGTAGATCCTGCTCGATTGCCAGACCTAGTTCTTCTGTCCCCGACCCCCAGCGCGGAGCCCGGACTGGCGTCGCCCGCCACCAGACGGGGTGGAGCGGAGTCCCAACAGTGAACTTTAAATGTATTGGGAGACAATTGTGTATCAGTTCTCAACTTCCAACAGAATGTAGAAAGATATTTGTGTCATGTAGAAAAGTCCTTTTGAAGAGGAGCAGAGACAATTATAGGTCACAGCAAGAAACAAGAAATGAGGGGAAAATAATAGTTAATTGGACAGATTAGTTACAGAACAAGTGTGAATTTCTTCTAAACATCACAATATACTGCAGAATGGGTTTCCTACAATGCAGAATATACTGGAATGAGAGCAATACCCATCATAACACTGTTTTGGGAACAATGCCATGTACTGAAAACTAGATCTAAAGTGTAATTTGTAATAGGGAGATAGTGTATAAGGGTTTTCAACTACAAAGACGTGTGTAAGCTGCTCTCTAAATAAAGCTAAGTGGCCCTTTAAATGAACAGCATCGGTAGAGAAGAAGTGAAAATTACTTCTCAGTTTCAGGATAGAGGACTGAATGAGTTTCATACAATGCAGGAAATCCTTGAAATAGAGTAGTAATCACATTAAGACTGGTCGCTAAAGCAGTGAAAACCCTGCGAGACACCACCATAAATGTTTGGAATAGAAGAATATTAGGATAGAGAACTACTAGAAAAGATCTGTCAATTTCAAGAGACACCATTACATGTGTTTCTTGCAATGCGGGAGATGCTTGAAATAGTGTAATAAGCACATTATGCCCACTTTGAAATCATTAGAATTAACTGCAAAGTAACAGTGAACTTTAAATGTATTTGGAGACATTTGTGTGTCAGTTCTCAACTTCGCAAAGGATGTAGAAATGTACTTGAATCATGTAGAGAAGTCCCTTAGAAGATGAGGAGAGCCAATTATAGGACACTGCAAGAAACAAGATATGAGTGGAAAACTACAGTAAATTGGACAGAATAGTTAGAGAAGATGTGTAAATTACTGCCCAACATCAGGATATATTATAGAAGGGATTCATACAATGTGGGATATCCCAGAAATAGAACATAGGCACCTTAGAACAGTTTTGGCAATAATGGCATTTACAGAAAAGTAGAATTAAAGTATAAATTGTAATAGGGAGATAAGTTTATAAAGTTTTGGGACTACAATGGAGTGTGTAGGATGCTGTTTGAAAAAAGCTGTGAGGTACCTTATTGAACAGAATAGTTAGAGAACAAGTGTGAATTGTTTCTCAGTTTCAGGATATATTTCAGAAAGTGTTTTGTACAATGTGGGAAATCCTGGAAATAGAACAATTATCACATTAAGAAGTTTCTTGTAACCACTCAACCCTATGAGAAACATCCAGGTAATGAGTGGAATAAGCAGGGTATTAAGATAGATAACTAGTGTAAAAGATCTCTGTCAAGAAACAGCATAACAAATACTTCCTGCATTGCGGGAGATGTTTGAAATAGAGTAATAAGCACATTTACGCCCTCTTTGAAAACACTAGAATTAACTGAAAAGTAACAGTAAACTTTAAATATAGTTGGGAGTTGAAAATAACAGTCAATTGGACAGAATAGATAGAGAACAATTATAAATTTCTTGTAAACATCATGATATACTGTAGAAAGTGTTTCCTACCACGCGGAATATCCTGGAAATACAACAATAAGCACCTTAGAACAATTTTGGGAACAATGGCATTTACTGAAAATCAGAGCTAATTTATAAATTGTATTAGGGAGATAAGTCATAAGGGTTGTCGACTACAAAGAAGTGTGTAGGATGGTCTTTTAATAAAGCTCACAATTCCTTTACATGCACAGAATAGTTAGAGAACAAGTGAAAATTACTTTTCAGTTTCTGGATTTATGTCAGAAAATGTTTGGTACAATGCAGGAAATCCTAAAAATAAAGCAATAAGCACAATAAGACTGTTCTCTAAACCACTTAAGATCCTGAGTTAAATCACCAGGAAATGAGTGGTCAATGGGAGAAATGCTTGTAATAGAGTAATAAGCGCATTTAAGCCCTCTTTGAAGGCATTAGTATTAACTGAAAAGTAACTGTAAACTTTAAATATAGTTGGGAGAAAATTGTATATCAGTTGTCAATTTCCAAAGGAGTGTAGAAACGTATTTTTATCACGCGGGGAAGTCCATTAGGAGATGAGGTGAGCCAAATATAGGACACTGAAAGAACCAGGAAATGAGTGGAATATAACAGTAATTTGGACAGAATAGTTAGAGAACATTGTAAATTACTTCTCAACATCTGGATGTAGTTTAGAAGGGTTTTGTACAATGCGGCATATCCCCAAAATAGAGCAATAAGGACCTTAGAACAGTTTTGGTAAAAATGGCATTTATAGAAAAGTAGAACTAAAGTATAAATTTTGATATGGAGATAAGTCTATAAGCGTTCTCCACTACAAAGAAGTGTGTAGGATGCTCTTTGAAGAAATCTAAGAGGTCCCTTACATGAACAGAATAGTTTGAGAAAAAGTGAAAATTCCTTCTCTGTTTCAGGATATATGTCAGAAAGTGTTTCATACAATGTGGGAAATCCTGGAAATTGAGCAATAAGCACATTGAGACTGTTCTTGAAACAACTCAACCTTGTGAGAAACCACCCGGAAATGAGTGCAATAAGCAGAATATTAGGATAGAGAAATAGTTGAAAAGATATATCAGTGTCAAGATACTGCATAACAAGTGTTTTGTGCAATGTGGGAAATGCTGGAAATAGAGTAATAAGCACATTTATGCCCTGTTTGAAAGTACTGGAAGTAATTAAAAAGTAACAGTGACCTTTAAATGTAGTTGGGAGACTATTGTATATCCGTTGTCAACTTCAAAAAGAGTGTAAAATGGTATTTGTATTATTCCGGGAAGTCCCTTAGAAGATCAGGAGAACCAATTATGGAACACTGCAAGAGGGAAAAAAATGGTGGCAGAATAAACAGATGTGTCTGGAGCCTTATTGTTGGGCAGACAGAGAGAGCAGCTAAGAGTTGCACTGGCAGTGTTTGTTGGCAAGTTTAGAGTCAGTTATCCTTGAGGTGAAGGTGAGGAACTGCTGGAAGGAATTCCCCTGTCCACGCAGCCCCACTGCCACGAAGTTTTGTCTGCCAGAGCCACCAGCACGAATGCCGAGACCGCGCCATCCTGCAGGGGGAAGTGGATGTCTCAGGTGGTCTGAAAAGCTACAGCTGCAGCACCCACCAAACAGTCGGGGGACCCAGAACACTGTTCTCCAATCAGGGCAGATATTGGGACTGAAAGGAGATCCACATGCCACAGGGAAAGTTCAGATTTCGCCTGGGATGAGGTGAGGTTTCCTGTCCCATAGACTAGAGACGCGCACACTGTGGGAACTGGTCTGAGGGAAAGCTGCTCTAAAGAGAAATCTGCATATGTAGGGCAGGGTGTGATCCCTAAATATGGAAGAGGGCTCTCAGAGCTATTAACAGAGGGGAACTCTTGAAAGCAACCTATTTTTATCTGAGGCAGAAGGACAGCCTGGGAGTTATTACAGTGTCCCCACTTCTCAAACAGGAGTGGGGAAGGGAGAGAGCTCAGACAACACTCTCCTCTTCATACCTTGGCTCCTGATTTCTAAGACCAATACATAGGATCACAAAATTGGAAACATTTTGAGAGACTGCAGGGGAATGATGTTTTCCTGGAACCTGGGGACTGGAGTGCAGAATAACTATCAGAGAATCAGCTCTGGGGCAACCCATCCCCACAAACCGGTATTGAGAACCACAGTGTAGTAGAACCTAAGCACAGCCTAGAGAGGTCCTGTGCTTACTCTCAGAGGTCAATTTTGAAACACTCCCACCCAGTGGATGACTAACAAATTGACTCGCATAATCACAAAGGAATAAAGAGACTAAGACACACCTCAGCAGTGGTACACAGGGAACTGCAATACACTCCCGACTGGGAAACAGGAGTGCCAAACAGTAGTGGTACACAGGGAACTGCGATACACTCCAGACTGGGAAACAGGAGTGCCAAATAGTAGAAGTGAATGACCTCCACTACTGCCCATTCTATTTTTATTCTTTATTTTTTGTATATTTTAATTAAAAAACTATTTTTTCTTTTCTCCCCAATTGATTTTACCTTTTTAATTATTACATATTTATATTCAACTAGTATTATTACTACTACTATTTTACATTTTCCAAAAAAAGTTTCATTTTATTTGCTCTTAATTTTACTTTGGGGTTAGAGTCCTACATTCTATTTTCATCTTCCCTTTAGCATGATTCTCAAACTCAATCTGAACTCTACCTTTATGTCAACACTCTCTTCCTAACTTTCCCCATTTGGTTGTCTTGTTTCCCTTTCCCTTTTCAAACTTTATGTTCTCCCTATTCTTCCTCTATACCTGGTTAAAATTTCACCCCACTTATTATTTGTTTATTTATTTATTTATTTATTTTTTGCATTTGTGGTTATTTTATTATTATTATTATTTCTTTTTTATTTTTCTATTTTTTATTGTGTTACATGTATACATATCTCCCCATTGCCTCCCCTTCCTCCCAGGCATACCCCTACCCCCCAGTGTCTACGTTCATTGGTTATGCTTATATGCATAGATACAAATCCTTTGATTGATCTCTTATCTACCCCACTTCTCTTTAATCTTCCTGCTATAATATCACAGTCTGTTTGATGCTTTACTGCTTCTGTATCGACCCTTTTGTTCATCAGTTTACAATGTTCTTTATTATCCACAAATGAAGGAGAGCATGTGGTGCTTCTCCTTCATCGACTGGCTTATTTCACTAAGCATAAGGCTCTCCAGTTCCATCCAGGTTGCTGCAAATGGTAAGAGTTCCTTCTTTTTAATGGCAGCATAGAATTCCATTGTCTACATGTACCACAGTTTTCTGATCCACTCATCTACTGATGGGCATCTAGGCTGTTTCCAAATTGTAGCTATTGTAAATTGTGCTGCTATGAACATAGGGGTGCATAAATCCTTTCTGATTGGTGTTTGTAATTTCTTAGGATAAATTCCGAAGAGTGGGATTGCTAGGTCAAATGGGATATCCATATTTAGTTTTTTTTAAGAAAACTCCATACTGTTCTCCACAGTGGCTGCACCAGTCTGCATTCCCACCAACAGTGAACAAGGGTTCCTTTTTCTCCGCATCCTCAACAACACTTGTCGATTGTTGATTTGTTGATGATTGTCATTCTGACAGGTGTAACATGGTATCGCATTGTTGTTTTGATTTGCATCTCTTGGATAATTAGTGATTTTGAACATGTTTTCATGTGCCTCTTGGCCTTTCTTCTGTCATCTTTTGAAAAGGTTCTATTTAAGTCCGTTGCCCATTTTTTATTGGGTCGTTTATCTTCCTTTTATTAAGTTGTATAAGTTGGCTGTAGATGTTGGAGATTAAACCTTTATCAGTGATAACATTTGCAAATATGTTCTCCCATACAGTGGTTTTTCTTGTTGTTTTGTTGATGGTTTCTTTTGCTGTACTAAAGGCTTTTTATTTTCATGTAGTCCCATTTGTTTATTCTGTCTTTAGCTTCCATTGCCTTTGGAGCAGTATCAGTAAAGAAGTTCTTTTGGCATATGGCTGAGATTGTGCTGCCTGTGGATTCCTCTAATGTTTTTATGGTTTCCCTTCTAATGTTTAAGTCCTGTATCCATTTTGAGTTTATTTTTGTATTTCGTTTAAGTTGGTGGTCCAGTTTCCTTTTTTGCATGTATCTGTCCAATTTTCCCAACACCATTTGTTGAAGACGCTATCATGACTCCATTGTATGGTCATGCCTCCCTTGTCAAATATTAGTTGAGCATAGTGGTTTGGGTGGATATCTGGATTCTCTATTCTATTGCATTGGTCTACATGTCTGTTCTTGTGCCAGTACTAGGCAGTTTTGAGAACAGTGGCTTTGTAATATTGCTTGAAATCTGGTATTGAGATCCCACTTACTTTATTCTTCTTTCTCAGAATTGCTGTGGCTATTAGTGCTCATTTTTGTTTCAGATGAATGTATGAAGAATTCTTTCTAGGTCTGTGAAGTGTGTTGTTGGTATTTTAATGGGTAGTGCATTGAATCTACAAATTGCTTTGGGGAGTATGGATATTTTAATGCTGTTGATTCTCCCATTCCATGAGCATGGTATGCTCTTCCATCTGTTAACATCTCCCTCTATCTCTTTTTTCAGTGTCCTGTAGTTTTCTACATATAGGTCTTTTACCTCTTTAGTTAGGTTTATTCCTAGGTATTTTAATTTTTTTGGTGCGATGGTAAATGGGATTGCTTGTTGAGTCTCTCTTTCTGTAATTTCACTAATCGTGTACAGAAATGCCACATAATTCTTGGTATCAACTTTGTATCTTGCTACATTGCCGAATTCATTTATTAAGTCAATTAGTTTTGGGATGGAGTCCTTTTGGTTTTTTATATACAGTATCATGTCATCTGCAAATAAGGACAGCTTTATTTCTTCTTTTCCAATTTGGATGCCTTTTATTTCTTCTTCTTGTCTAATTGCAATGGCTAATAATTCCAGTACTATGTCAAACAGGAGAGGTGAGAGTGGGCATCCCTGTCTTGTTCCTGTTCTTAGGGGAAATGGTTTTAGTTTTTGCCCATTCCATATGATGTTAGCTGTGGGTTTATCATATATGGCTTTTATGATGTTGAAGTATGATCCTTCTATTCCCACTTTGCTGTGAGTTTTTATCCAGAAGGAGTGTTGGATTTTGTCAAATGCTTTTTCTGCATCAATTGATATGATTATGTGATTTTTATCTCTCAATTTGTTTCTGTGATGTATCATGTTTATTGATTTGTGGATAATGTACCATCCCTGCATTTCTGGGATGAATCCTACTTGGTCATGGTGTATGAACATTCTGATGTACTGCTGTATCCTGTTTGCTAGAATTTTGTTGAGGATTTTGGCATCTATGTTCTTGAGATATATTGGCCTATAATTCTCTTTCATTGTGTTGTCTTTATGTGGTTTTGGTATTAGGGTGATGATGGCTTCATAGAAGGTGTTTGAAAGTGTTCCTTCTTCTTGAATGTTTTTGAACAGTCTGCGGAGATAGGTTGTAATTCTTCCTTGAATGTTTTGGTAAAACTCTCCTGAGCAGCCATCTGGTCACGGACTTTTATTTGCTGGAAGCTTTTTGATGACTGCTTCAATTTCTTCCATAGTTATTGGCCTATTGAGATGTTTAGATTCTTCCTGATTGAGTTTTGGAAGGTTATATTTTTCAAGGAATATGTCTATTTCTTGCAGGTTTTGCAATTTGTTGGAATAGAGTTGTTCATAGTATTTTTTAACAATCCTTTGTATTTTGGCAGGGTCGGTTGTTATATCTCCTCTTTCCTTTCTGATTTTGTTTATTTGGGTCTTCTCTCTTTGCTTCTTGGTGAGACTGGCTAGAGGTCTATCAATGTTGTTTACCCTTTCAAAGAACCAGCTCTTGGTTTTGTTGATCTTTTGAATTGTTTCTTTGGTCTCCATGTTGTTTATCTCCTCTCTGATCTTTACTATTTCCTTCCTTCTGTTTACACTGGGCTTTTCTTGTTGCTCTCTTTCTAGCTCTTTGAGTTGTAGGGTTAGGTATCTTATTACCATTGTTTTCTGTTTTTTTGCAGTAGACTTGTAGGACTATGAACTTCCCTCTCAAGACTGCTTTCACTGTGTCCCATAAATTTTGTATTGTTGTGTTGTCATTGTCATTTGTTGTCACGGTGTTTTTTATTTCTTCCTTGATCTCTTTGGTTACCCAGTTATTGTTTAATAGCATGCTCTTTAGTCTCCATGTGTTTGATTTCTTTCTATTGTTTTTATTATAGTTGATTTCCAGTTCTATGCCACTACGGTCTGAGAAAATGTTCGCTATGATTTCTATCTTTTTTAATTTGAAGAGACTTTTCTTATGACCCAACATATGATCTATCTTTGAAAATGACCCATGTGCACTGGAGAAGAATGTATATTCTGTGGCTTTGAGGTCAAAATGTTCTGAAGATATCAATTAAATCCATCTGGTCTAATGAGTCATTTTGGATTCATGTTTCTGTGCTGATTTTTTGTTTAGAGGATTTGTCCAGTGATGACAGTGGGGTATTAAATTCTCCTACTATGATTGTATTGCTGTCAATTTCTCCTTTAATATCCTCCAGGAGTTTTTAATGTATTTAGGTGCTCCTATATTGGGTGCATATATGTTTACCAGGGTTATTTTATCTTGTTGGATTGTTCCCTTTAGTATTATGAAGTGGCCTTCTTTATCTCTTGTTATGTCCTTCACTTTGAGATCTAATTTGTCAAATATATGTATTGTAATCCCAGTTTTTTTTTTCATTTCCGTTTGCCTGAAAAACCATCTTCCATCCCTTCACCCTCAATCTGTGTGCATCTCTTTTCCTGAGGTGGGTTTCTTTCAGACAGCAGATATATGGATCATGTTTTCTTGTCCAGTCGGTTTCCCTATGTCTTTTGATGGGAGCATTTAATCCGTTTACATTTAAAGTTATTATTCATAAGTACTTATCTGTCGCCATTTTTACTCTTTACCCGTGAGTTCGTTCTTCGCTTCCTAGTTCTTTTTAATACAGCAGACCCTTTAACATTTCTTGTATTTCTGGTTTGGTGGTAATATATTCCCTTAGTCCTTTTTTGTGTGTGAAGCTTCTAATTTCACCTTCAATTTTGATTGAAAGCCTTGCAGGGTACAGTATTCTTGGATTCAGACTCTTCCTTTGCATGACTTTGTATATTTCATTCCATTCCCTTCTGGCTTGATGAGTTTATATTGAGAAATCAGTAGGTAGTCTTATGGGGGTTCCTTTGTAGGTAACATTCTGTTTCTCTCTGAGTGCTTTTAAGATTCTTACTTTCCTGTTGGTGTTTGCAAATTTTATTACAATGTGCATTGGTGTCAGTTTTTTGGGTTTCATTTTGCTTGGGACTCTGTGAGCTTCTTGGATTTGTGTGGGTTTTTCTTTCCTATTTTGGGGAAATTTTCTCTCATTATTTCTTCAAATAGATTCGCTAATCCTTGCTCAGTTTCCACTCTTTCTGGAACCCCAATTTTGCGAATATTGTTTTGTTTCATGTTATCCCAAAGTTTCCTTAGGCTCTCCTCTTGTTTTTTTCCCCTAGAAGCTGCTGTACTTGGGTATTTCTTCCTACCTTGTCTTCTAGCTCACTGATGTGGCTCTCTGCTTCTTCTAGTCTACTATTGATGCTTTCTATTGAGTTCTTTATAGCAGTGATGTCATTTTTCATTTCTTCTTGATTATTCTGCATTTCTTCTTTCTTCTTCTTTATTTCCTCTTGGGTGTTCTTCATTTCCTCTTGCCTCTTACTCACGTTGTTGATTTTGTCTTCCATTCTTTTCATCCACCTTATGATTATTTCTCTGAACTCTTTCTCTGGCAGGCTTATTTCTGCTTCTATTTCGTTTACTTCCTTTTCTGGCTGTACCTGCCTTTCTGTCTTATGCGGGCTCTTTCTTTTTCTGCCCATGGTCTTACTTCTCCAGGTGTCTGGTTATGTAGTTCTCTCTGCTATGTTGATTCAAAGTCACAAACTACAACACGACCAGGTACAACATACAAGGCACTGAATAGAAATGTATTTAGGATGTTAATAATCACAAATAAGGTGACCACCAATGAAAGACAAATTAGGGGTAAATAGAGAAAGAAGAAAGGGAAAATGAAGAAAAAAGAAAAGAAAGAAATGCCAAAATCAAATTGTGAGAGGTAGAAAAAAACAAATAAATGAATGAACAAAAAAATAAAATGAATAAAGGAGAAGAAGAAGAAGAAAAGAGAAAGAGAAAAAAGTCAGAGAAAAAAGAAAGAGAATAAGAGAGAAGAGGGGAACAAAATATAGATATCAGGAGAAATCACCAATAGAACAGTCATTAATCCCAACAAATGCCAGCAACCAGTACGTAGAGATTAATACAAACTACAAATAACAACTGGTATGGAGGGAGGCAAGGGGAAAGAGGAAAAAAAAACAAACCAAAACAAAGCAAACAAAAAGGAAATTAAAACGAGTTGAATAAACTAAAACAATCTCACCAAAAAAAGAATAAAAAATCGATACAATCACTGTTCAGGCAAACAGCAACAAAACAACATAGAGAAAAACAACTTTTTGGATAGTGAAGACAAGAAGAGAGAGTTTTGTATGGACATGGAGTAGGGGGTTTGAAATTAGATATATAAGTGGGGTGAAATTTTAACCAGGTAAAGAGAAAGAATAGGGAGAATCTAAAGTTGGAAAAGGGAAAGAGAAAAATAAGACAAGAAAATGGGGAAAGTTAGAAGAAAGTGTTGGCATAAAGGTAGAGTTGAAATAGAGTAAAATTAGGCTAAAGGAAAGATGAGAACAGAATGTAGAACTCTAATTCCAAAGTAAAATAAAGGGAAATCAAAATGACACTTGTTTTTTTTTTCCAAAAAAGTAAAATAGTAGTAGTAATAATACTAGTTGAAAACAAAAATGTAATAATTAAAAAGTTAAATCAATTGAGGAGGAAAGAAAGAAATAGTTTTTTAATTAAAATATACAAAATTAAAAAATAAAATACAATAAAAATTTTTAAAAAAGAAAAAAAGAGAAAAAAAGAGAATGGTCATTCACTTCCACTATTGTTCTGCTCTGGATAAGTACTGCCTATTAACCTCTATTGTATTTTAACAAAACTCAGAATATTGGTGTACTATGTTCTTGTACAGTAGGAGGTACAACAATAACCCTGTTTTTTTTCAGAGTGTGAATGTGTACAATGATCTAAAGTGTTCCCTGCCCCTCCTTAGTTGCAACTTCGTGGAGGTATGACATAAGGTTGGTGTTTAGATCATATCAGGAATGTGCTTATGTCCAACAAGTTTATGTTAAGGTACAAATGGCACCACCTCATTTCTACCTTTTCATTCTCGTGCTTAATACTTCTCTGATTTATCTTTTAATCTGTATCTCTCTGGTTTTGTACTACCTTCAACTTCTTGTCCTTTACCATCACTTGTTCCTTTGAATTATTCTATCTGCAGTATTTTCTTTCTTTAAAATGCTTGATTGAATTTCTCAGAGAGAAAGTGAGGGGGATGGAAAAGTTAGAAACATTAATCAGCTGCCTCCTGCGTACTCCCTACTAGAGATGTGCCTGCAACCAAAGTACATGCCCTTGACTGAAATGGAACCTGGAGCTCTTCTGTCCGCAGGCCAATGCTGTATCCACTGAGCCAAATGGTTTAGGGCTGCAGTCTTTTCAAGTAGTGACATGAATTTTAGTTATGTGGTTCACAGAAGTTCTTCACTAGACCCCAATACAAGCTTCTCATTTCTTGAATTTTATTTGAATAAGATGTAGCTTACCTTCTGCACAGCTGGCCATGTCACCAGCAGAAAAGTCCTGTTGAACACTGTTTGGAGATGCAGGAGCAGATGATCTAGCTTCTGCTCCATGTTGTGCTTGCCAAGTTTGTTTCAGGAGAAAACACCTGTTTGAAGTCTTCCCTGTATGGTGATCTTCAGAGGCCCAGGTTTTCACAGCAGCATCTTATCAATATTTCCTTCAGATATGTTACCCTAATAAAATTGCATGGAACTAATATTTTATGTGTAACACACTTTGTCATGAGACTTCTCCCTGTCACACAGTCAATATTCACTTCATCACCATTTTTCTGTTTTCAGGTTGTTGACATAAAACAGATGTTGCAGAGTGCTGTTCTGAGCAGCATGTATCTGTACAAAGATAGTCACAGGTTAGTGCTTCTAAGAAAAATACAGTAACCCAGAGGACCCATCTATGTGGTAAGTGTTTCTCTGTATTAAAAGATATTCTGCACCTGACTGAGTCACAGGCAGCAGACTTTGAGCAGAAAGCCTTCTTGACTCATGCTTGGGTGAGAGACTACTCTTTCAGTGCAAACCCTCACCAGCAACAGAAAAACACCAATGGAGAGGAGCCCTGGAAAGAAGCTGTGGACAGGGCCTCATTTGTGACCAACTTCAGCTTCTACTTATCAGGATTGCCTTCAACCAGTAGGGAGCTTGGGGAAGAGTTCCCAGCCATGTCAGAACTTCTCCAGCACCAGTCTCCTCTCAGCAATGAGGAACCACAATGTGGCAGTGAAATTTCAGATAAATTTCTCAATAGAAAAGGCATCACCAATGGGATGATTATGAAAAGGATGCCAGCCAAAATGAGAAATTTGTTTAACATGAGGTCATCTCTTCTGAAAAAGTAAAATAGTGTAATCTATGTGGGAATGTTTTCAGAAGTACCTTCAACCTCAATAGACATCCTAGAGTTTACATAGGAGGAAAGTTTTATCTGTGTACTCACTATGGGAAGCCCTTCAAGCAAATGTCTTCCCTCGCTAAACATCATAAATTTCATACTGGAGAACGACCATACAAATGTAGTGAATGTAGAAAATCATTTAGGCACAATTAGAACCTCTTTACCCACAAGGGAGTTCACCCCGAAGAAAAATCATATGAGTGTTGGCACTGTGGGAAGTCTTTAAGGGTAAGGTGTCAGTTATCTGAGCACAAGTGAATTCACACTGGAGAAAATCCTTTTGAATGTAATGATTGTTGGAAGTTCTTTAGAAAAAAGTCAACCCTCACTTGACACTACAGAGTTCATACTGGAGAAAAGCCTTTTCATTGTAGGGTTTGTCGAAATTCTTTTAGACACAGATCTACCCTCATGGAACACTAGAGAACTCACACAAGATAAAAGCCCTATTAGTGTACAAATTTTTCGAAGTCCTCTGTACAAAGGATCAACCTCATTTCACATCACAGAGTTCACAGTGGAGAAAACTCATATGAGTGTAGTGATTGTGGAAAGTCCTTTTCGCAAAGCTCTCACCTTTCTGTACACAAGATAATTCACACTGGAGAAACCTTTTTTTTAAATTAAATCTTTATTATTCAGATTATTACATTTGTTTCTCTTTTTTCCCCTCCATAGCACCCCTCCACCCAGCTCCCACCCCTCTCTCTGCCCTTAGCTCCCTCCCATTGATCTATCTCATCCATAGGTGTATGATTTTTCTCCAGTCTCTCCCTGTACACCCCTCACTCCTTCCCCCTGAGAATTATCAGTCCACTCCCTTTCCATGCTCCTGATTCTATTATATTCACCAGTTTATTCTGTTGATCAAATTTTTAATTCACTTAATTTTTAGATTCACTTGTTGATAGATATGTATTTGTTGTTCATAATTTTTTGTCTTTTACCTTTTTCTTCTTCCTCTTCTAAAAGAGTACCTTTCAGCATTTCATATAATACTGGTTTGGAGTTGATGAACTCCTTTAGCTTTTTCTTATCTGTGAAGCTCTTTATCTGCCCTTCAATTCTGAATGTTAGCTTTGCTGGATAGATTATTCTTGGTTGTAGGTTCTTGCTATTCATCACATTGAATATTTCTTGCCACTCCCGTCTGGCCTGCATCGTTTCTGTTGAGAGATCAGCTGCCAGTCGTATGGGTGCTCCCTTGTAGGTAATAAACTGTTTTTCTCTTGCTGCTTTCAATATTCTCTCTTTCTCTTTTGCTCTTGGCATTTTAATTATGATATGTCTTGGTGTGGTCCTCTTTGGATTCCTTTTATATGGGGTTCTGTGTGCTTCCTGGACTTGTAAGTCTATTTCTTTTACCAGATGTGGGAAGTTTTCAGTCATTATTTCTTTAAATAGGTTTTCAGTATCTTGCTCTCTCTCTTCTTAGGGCACCCCCACAATTCTGATGTTGGTACGCGTAACGCTGTCCCAGAGTCTCCTTACACTATGTTCACATTTTTGGATTCTTTTCTCTTCTTGCTTTTCCAGTTGAATGTTGTCTGCTTCTTTATATTTCAATTTTTTTTACTTGATTCTTGCCTTTCTCTAGTCTGCTGTTAGGACACTGTATAATATTTTTTATTTCAGTCAGTGTATGTTTAATTTCTATTTGGTCCTTTATCATCTTTAGTTGGACCTATTCCATCTCTAGTTGGTCCTTTTTCATCTCCTCTTGGGTCTCACTAAATTTATCCATCTTTTCTAGCATATTCTTGAAAAACCTTATAAGCGTGCTTTTGAACTCTATATCCAGTCGTTTTTTTTTTTCCTCCACTTCTTTTGTTTGTAATCCCTTCCCTTGTCTCGGCATTTTCACTATGCTAGGGAAACTTCTGTGTTGGATTCAGCCTTATGATACCAGACGCAAAGCCACAGAAGCCTCTGTTGAGCTTGGGATGGGTGGAGTCTCAGGGCTTAAGGGACTGCCTTGCCTTGCAGTCAGCCCCGCCCTCCACGGCCCCTGAGTCTCACGTGACTGGGTAATGGCTGGAGCGGTCCTTGCGTGCGCGCCTGCAGTGCCTCTAACCACCGCCTTTCCTGCTCCCCTGTGCACCAGGACCACACGAGTCTAGGTCCCCAGGGTTTCACCCGAAACAGGGGCCCAGTGGACTCAGAAGTGGCACAGTCGGGAGGGTCTGTCTCCTGCCCACTCGCAAAAGCCAGCGGCACAATCAGCAGTCTGTCCCTGATCTTCTGCGACTCCCCTAAATTTCCGTGCACTTCTCCCTTTTCACGTCCAAACTCCCGCCGTATGAGTTTAGGTTGGATCTGGGGTTTAGTGTCGTAAGATAAGGGGTTCAATGCCTTTGAGAGTCTCCGTTTCCCTCCTGCTAGAGAAAGCCAGCCAGGCACTCTGGCACCCGCTCTCTCCTCGCGCACATCTCCGTACCTCAGCTTTTTGCAGCTCCTCTGGGTTTCTGTGAGCCCCTCTCTTTCCCTCTAGCTGTAGAACTTCCACTCGGCCAGCTTTCCTGTGGTTCTGGATGATGTCCGTTCTGTCTTTTAGTTGTAGTTTTGAAATTGTTGTGCGAGGCAGCAGTGTAGGTGTTTACCTATGCCGCCATCTTCTGGAGAAACCTTTTGAATGTAGTGATTGTGGCAAGTTCTTCAGACAAAAATCTATCCTCACTCGACACTACAGAGTTCATACTGGAGAAAAGCCTTTACAGTGCAGTGATTGTGGAAAGTCCTTCACAGAAAGCTCTCACTTTTCGCTACCCAAGAGAATTTACACTGGAGAAAAATCTTTTGAATGTAATGATTGTGGGAAGTTATTTAAACTAAAGAAAACCTAATTCAATACCACATAGCTCATTCTGCAGAAAAGCCAAACGTGTGTAGTGATTGTGGGACATTCTTTAGAAGAAAGTGGAACCTTATTCAACACCACAGAGTTCATACTGGAGAAAAGCCTTATGACTTTAATGATTGTGGAAACTTTGTAGACAAAGACGTTCACTCATGGACCACCACAGAAATCACACTGGAGAAAGGCCTCATGATATAGTGAATGTAGGAAATGTTTTAGCGGCAAACAGAGCCTTGTTAGATATCTGAGAATTCACATTGGAGAAAAGCCTTAAATATACATGGGATGTTTTATCTTTCTCACTCTACAACCCGAAGGAGACCTAAATCCATTTACCTGAATTTAATCCACTCTTATCTGATCATTCACTGTGGGAAATTCCTCATAAGTTTGAGGTACAAGTAAAGCTTGAAGTAGCTGCATTGCACTTACTAACTCCCACAGACTCTTACCTCGTTGGACATGGGAGAATTCTCACTAGAGAATGTCACTGCAAGTATCTGTGGCTGAAGTGACCTCCTCTACTACATGGCTCATCTGAACAGTGTGCATCAGTCACAACACCTGTGTCCTCTAGGAAAATGAATTCTGTGTTCTTACTTCTGCTCAAGTGAATTAGGAATGCTACTTGAGGTCCAGTGCATGAAATTTGTGCATAGAAGGTGTCTTTCAGCACAGCCTGCACCCTCTCTAATCTGGGCCTCCTTGGGAATGTCCTCTCAGAATCCAAGACTGCTGCCTAATTGTTCCCAAGTACTTTGCTGCCAGTGTGATTGATGTCTCATTGCACCCTTGCAGGTCTTATAGCTCCCACTTGCCCCCCACCCCCATGCAGGCCTGATTGCCCACAACTGTCTTCCCCTGCAGACCATGTTGTGGTGGCCATCTTGGGGCGGACTTCTTGTGATAACACAAGGCTGAGACGCCACCTAGGCTTTTATAGTGTACACGAGCTCTTTCCAGGTACTTCATTCCTTACTCTCTAATTAGGAAATGCACCTGACCCAGGATTCGTCCAAAGCCCTCATTGTCAACTGAGAAGTACTGCCTATTTTAGGAACATTGTGGTGAAGAAGTTTTGCAAACTGATTGCTGACCACTGCTCGGGCATAGGGTGTTTTCGTGCTTGTGATTTTGCTTTTGTACCTTTAGTTCTGTTCATTCTAGTCACTGTCTGGGTTGATTTGAAAGCATAGTTATGACGTGTCAGCATGTAGAGTTAACCGATATTGTGGGGATCTCAAACTTTCTGTGCTTCATAAAGAATAGCTTGATGGTAGAAAATCTTTCTTTGTTCTATGTTCTTTGCATTACTGCCCAAGACCTTGTAATAAAGACAGCATGATTTTGTGGTTGTATTTTGCAACTTTGATCCCCAACCCATCTTTGGGCTGGTGTGGGAGGCATTCAGTCATTGTGTTTCTCTCTCACACACACACCTCTCTCTCTCTCTCTAAAAAAAAAGCCAAATCCGGTTTGTTTGGTGGATAGATCATCAGCCTACAGACTGAAGTGTCCCAGCTTCAAGTCTGGTCAAGGATGTCTGCCTTAATTGCGGGGATATCCCCAGTGAGGGGCATGCAGGAGCAGCTGATTGATGTTTCTTTCTCATTGATGATCCTGACTCTCTATCCCTCTTCCTTCCTCTCTGTAAAAAATCAATAAAATGTACATATTTTTTTTTTTAAAAAAGATTAACCACTTTTCTTCCCTATGATAGGCTCTGCCTACACAGCCCATCTTGCATTATTGTTTCTTGCCTGATGTTCCTCCTGCAGATGTGCACACTGTCCTCTGCCCAAGAGCTGGCAGAGAGGAGCTCAAGGCAGATCCTTGAAAGGGAATGGGGTTGTGTGTCCACCTGAGAGGAGCCGGACAGGTCTCTTCTCTCTACAGCTTTTTCTCCCTATACCTAAGCCCCTGGCCTGCTACAACTGAATCTGCTTTATCTGGGAGAAGCCCCCTGATGCTTTCAGCCCCTAATCTGTTCACTTAGGAAAAGTCTGTTTCCAGTAAGACCACATACACCCCTGAGACTCATTGTTCTTTGAGTCTATTTTTGCATTTTTGGTGTAATATTCTACTTTTCTTTTTTTAAAAACAAGACACAAACTCTCCTCACCTCACTTCCCTGCAATCCTGGAGGTTGCATGGGTTTTACAGGAAATGGTGCTATGTATTTTCAATGCTGAAAACATTCTGCAGTACAAGCATTTTCAGCAGCAGAGGGTTGGTCTCAACATACCACGTTGGGGAGGGGGTGCGTTCTGGTTGGTGTTCCCAGCTGCCTCATTCTGGCCTGTGAAGAGCAGACCCCTTCCCCTATAGTGAGGTGATGGACCCTAGGCTCTCGAGGTGTGTGGTAGATGGAGAAGTTGGGGGCCTTGTACAGGGATGGTGATGGTGTTTCCTGTCAGCACATGGAACAGGGTCCTTGAGTGGGAGAGCTGAGGGGAAGCTTTAGTGATGAGAATTTGTATCAGGCTGGATTAAGAGCCCACAGCCAAGGTCGGGCACAACTGAGACCTGTAAAGACCAAGAGTGTGGACACTGTTGACCTTGAGTGTTCCAGAGTCTGGAGGTACAGCGTAACCTGCCCTTGGGAACTTGTGTTCTAGTGAAGAACTTGTGTTCTGTGTCTGTGTCTATCTAGTGAAGGTCCCTGTGAGCACCCACCACAGGTCCCCAAACAAGGGGGCAGGGTAGCTGTGACAGGTTATAGGAGCTCAGGGGGAAATGAGCCCAGGGGTGGTCAGTGGAGTCTTCCTGTGGGAGTCTGGGAAGAGGTGACAGGATCTAGATGGCAGCCTGGGGGGAGCATGTCCTGAGCATTTAGGTAGTCACCATGGCTGGTCTGTGGGCTCTAAAAGGACTAGTCCTCATCAGGAGGCCTCACATTTTGCCTTGAGCCCCAGGCTGCCTTCACAAGAGCTGATGTGGGGAACCTTCAACAAAATCACTGCCCAGAGGGAACGTGACAGAACTGAATGCAAATAAAGAATGCAGTGGTTTAAATATTTTGGTTTATTTATGATTAAAGTGTATCTGTAAGGTACTTTAGTATATTCAGCACAAGGAAAATGACAAATACAGAAATTTACAAGAGGACAGTAATGATGGTAAACTTCCATGAACTTCAAAAATCTTGCCAGCAGTATATGGTTTGGCTCAGTGGATAGAGCATCTGCCCGCAGAATGAAGAGTCCTGGGTTTTAGTCCACTCAAGCGCACATGCATTTGTTGTGGCTTAATCCCCCATTGAGGGCATGCAGGAGGCGGTTAGTCAATCATTCTCTCTCATCATTCATGTTTCTATCTCAATCCCTTTCAGAAATCAACACACACACACACACACACACACACACACACACACACACACACAAAACACCTGGTGCACAAAATTCAGGGCAAGGGGTGTTCTTCAACCTACCCTGCACCCTCTCCAATCCGGACGCCTCAACGGATGTCCAACTGCCTGATTAGGCTGGGATCAGGCTTAAAGGGGCAGTTGGAAATCCCTCTCACAATCATGACTGCTGGCTCCCAACTGCTCACCTGCCTGCCTGCTTGATTACCCCTAACTGCTTTTGCCTGCCAGCCTGATCTACACATAACAGCTCCCTGCCAGTCTCATTGCCCCTAACTGCCCTCCCATGCAGCCCTGTTTATCCTCAACTGCCCTCCCCTGAAGGCCTGGTCCCCGCAACTGTCCACCCCTGCAGGCCTGCTCATCCCCAACTACCTTCCCTTGTAGCCTTAATCAAACACAACTGCCCTCCCCTGTTGGCCATCATGTGGCAGCAATCTTGTGTCCACATGGGGGCAGTGATATTTGACCACATGGGCATGGCCATCTTGCGTGTTGGAGTGATGGTCAATTTGAATATTACCTATTTATTATTATATATATATGTTCCAAAATGTCACAATATTGTGGCAGAATATGCAATAGATGAAATATTTCAGATAATGAGGATCCTTACACATTGGCAATATGTCTGTCTCCAAACACCATCTTTTAAAATTGTATGTCAGTCTGCACGTGGGCTCAAAGAGAGTCTGCTTTGCAACTTGTTGTCTGACTTGTGCTTCCCGCTTCCCTGGCCATAGCTTTTAGACATCAGAATTGTGGTTTCTCTAGGGAAAGATCAGTTCTTAGTTCACCATGAGCTGTGCCCACTCCAGTGTCCCAAGCTATGATGGATCCCTCAGAAACAGTTGCTCCCGTGGAAAGGTATGTTCATCACTCAAAAACTAACCTATGTTCAAGACACAACAGAGGACTTTATTCAAAACCATTGGATTTTAGTGCTTCGGTAATGGAATTTGGGACCTTGAGTGATGGATTTTCTGGGATCCGTGCTACTGATTCTCTTAGTCTCTTATGGCAAAGAAGACAGACTTCTGAGTTTAGAGTATTGTCATAACTGTTGTAGAGTTAACACTATGTTCTTCAAAAATGAAAACCTTTAACCTTTTTTTTCCTTTTGAAATTCTCACTGGGGGATAGGTTAATTGATGAGAGAGAGAGAGAGAGAGAGAGAGAGAGAGAGAGAGAGAGAGA
>JAAGEH010001052.1:1113-13742 GCA_011751065.1 Lasiurus cinereus
AAGAACTTGATGTATGAGACACCCTTATGGAAGGAATCTAGATTTTTTTAAAAAATATATATTTTATTGATTTTTTACAGAGAGAAAGGGAGAGAGATAGAAAATCAGAAACATCGATGAGAGAGAGACATCGATCAGCTGCCTCCTGCACGCCCCACAGTGGAGATGTGCCCGCAACTAAGGTACATGCCCCCGACCGGAATCGAACCTGGGACCTCTCAGTCCGCAAGCCAACACTCTATCCACTGAGCCAAACCAGTCTCGGCAGGAATCTAGATTTTAAAAGTATCATTTGTCCAAACAAAACCTTGTTGCGTTCTCCCAGGAAAGGAAAGTGGGCAAAGAGCCCACATCAGTTATTCTGATAACCCAGGTTGAGGGTAAGTGAATCCTGAGACGGGCTTCAGGGGGGTGTTTTGTGATGCGCCAGTCTTGGTTTTCGTAGTCAAGTTGGAAAATGGCTGACTTCAAGGAGGCAGTAGTGGGATTCCTGCTGCTGTTGCTAAAGCATGTGCTCCATCTCGTATTTCTCAGAGCCAGGCTGAGGGTTGTCTGATCATAGTCATGCATGGGTAGCCACAGGTCTAGCAGCACATGTAGACATTGTAGACCGTAGCAGTCTGTGGGTCTGAGCTGCTTTGATAACATACTTAGATAATTATGAATTATCTAGATAATTACGGCACATGCTTCTCATCCAGGTGGGAGATGAGCCTCGAAGATTCAGAACATTTGGTATTGACACATTTAAATGATAGTGTGCTCTGGCTAACTACATGTTATCCATTTGAATGTGTTTTCTATCATTTTCTTCAGATTATGATCTACCTTATTGATAAGGTACTTCCCGAGAGCTATTTTGTCAATAATCTCCGGGCATTGTCTGTGGATATGGCTGTCTTCAGAGACCTCTTGAGACTGAAGCTCCCTGAATTATCTGAGCACCTGGACACTCTCCAGAGAACTGCAAACAAGGAGAGTGGAGGTAGTGATGATTCAATGCTATTATACCTTCGAAATTTTTTTACTTCTCTGACTCCACTGTACATATGAGCCTACACCTTGAATGGAAATACATCTTTTCAGGTATTTCTGTTGATGAGAGTTTGATGCAATGAGATATATTTTTAGAGAACGGAAACAAAACAAAACAAAACAAACAATAAAACCAACTTAAAGCCACATTTTGAGCCTTTGAATGATCATGGTTAGAAAATTGGTCAAGATTTCCTAACTATGTCACCATTACCAGATCAAACACTAAATCTGTTGTCTTTTTTTTTTTTTAATATATTTTATTTATTTTTTACAGAGAGGAAGGGAGAGGGATAGAAAGTTAGAAACATCGATGAGAGAGAGACATCGATTAGCCGCTTCCTGAACTCCCCCTACTGGGGATGTGTCTGCAACCAAGGTACATGCCCTTGACCGGAATTGAACCTGGGACCTTTCAGTCCACAGGCCGACGCTCTATCCACTGAGCCAAACTGGTTTTGGCAATCTGCTGTCTTTTAGATGAAGAATGGTGTACATGTCTCGCCATCAAGTTAAACTTCTCTAAGCTAGCACCAAATCTATAGGCATCTTTAAAGCTGAGCCACAGGTACCATTTAGCACACACTGTGGTTTTTCCTGAAGCACTGAGGTTATGGAAGAGAGGACTATGTATTTTCATAAAGCTGTAGGAGATAATTTGAATTGGAATGTTTAATGTTACTTTAATCAATTCATGCTAAGGGTATGCAGATTTACTTGAGATGAATGGGCCAGTTCTTGCTGGAGAAGGAGCTCCAGGAAGAACCTGAACCCTGAAGGAAGGCACTGAGTAAGGTGGCAATGGAGACAGCTCTACTACAGCTCTGAGAGTCACCGCCGCCAGCGGGCATCAGCCAGCTTTCCGGATGACCTAAGCTAGTGCTGTAGTTACACCCTTGCATACACTTCCCTGGCTGTGCTTAGGGCACCAGAAAGAAGAGTCACAAGTGTATTGTGTTTCCTGTAAATGGTTGCCAGTTACTGGCCACACATTTAAACCTAGGAAAATATTAAATGATTTTTGAGCACCTAATCTGTGATGAAGATACACTGGAAATTTTAGTGACAACTGGGTGTCTCTAAGCATTTTCTTCTAAATCATTTGAATAATCTTACTTAATTTGGCTATGCAGTATAATTATGCACCTGTGTGGATTTCATAAAACTCCTGGGTCCAACAACCTTAACTGGTTCCCTAGTCAGACACGCTGTACTCGGGTCCATGTTTTTTCCCAAGTGCTCTGCATTGGCCTACAAGGGGTGACCTCAGATTCTAGTCTCTGGGAAGAGATGCTCCCTTTGTTCCTAGGTAAGAAGGAAGAAAATGAGGGCAGGAGAACAGATCTCTTTTTGCTTATACTTGGGTAAATGCATATTCTGACTGCAATTAGGAGGAAGAAGCAGTCCCCGTATATAAATTTTATTTCACTAAAATACATAATTATGCCATCATAGGAAATGAGAGGTAGCTCTGTGTTTTTTTAGTGAATTTAGAAACTTCAAAGTGAGCTAGGTCTCAGATATTTAAAACTGTGTAGTTTAGTTCAACGTATTTTAAAATTTCGTGTTGTTTAATCTCTAGATATTTGGGAGTTTTCCAGCTCTCTTTCTTTAATTGATTTGTAGTTTAATTCCGTTGTGATCTGAGAACTACGTATACTTTAAAAAGTAGACAAGCGATTTCTAATGAGCAATTTTACTTTTATGAGCAGCATTTGAGTAAAAGTGGGCTTTAGGATATTTTGGAAATCAGTTTGTTTTTGAGGAAACCAAATCTTTTTTTTAAATCTCATTTTTGGTGAGGAAAACATTCTCCTTAATTTTCAGCATCCCATAACAGGTAGAACCAAATTAAGCATTAGGTTAAGATTTCTGAAGTACCATAAAGAATTTGTGAAGTTCATATTATTGAGATCTTTATTAACACACCCATGTTCTTCTCGTAAAAGGAAGGAAAAAAGGGGAAAGAACTATAATTTAGCCCCATAAATAAATCAGTCGTGAAAGGAACATAGTTGGGTGGACTTGGGAGACTGAAAGAGGGCGCCTTTATATCTTGCAAACTGTCAATTCTGAAGAAATGGAGTGTTTGTTTTATTTCAGGTGGATATGAGCCCCCGCTCACGAATGTCTTCACGATGCAGTGGTTTCTGACTCTCTTCGCCACATGCCTCCCTAACCACACCGTTTTAAAGATTTGGGATTCTGTCTTTTTTGAAGGTTCGGAAATCATCCTAAGGGTGTCACTGGCTATCTGGGCAAAGTTGGGAGAGTAAGTGACTGCCCCCTTCTCTTCTGTTCTGTGGTGTTGGGGGCCTCGAGCAGTTTTTATGCTCTAATTTGTAAAGCATCGATAATTAAGTGTGAGGAAAAGAGGAAGTTGTGAACTTTGTGCAGTGGCTGTAGCCTTCTGGGATCTCAGCTGTCACATTCTTTTTTCTTTTTCTTTTAATCTTTATTATTGAAAGTATTACATAGGTCCTCCTTCTCCCCCCCATTAACCTCTTCTAGCCTGCTCCCGTCCTTCCCCACCCCAGGCCCTCACCACTCCCTTGTCTGTGTTTCAGGGTTATGCAGATAGGCATACAAATTCATTGGTTGATGGTTTCCCACTCACCCTCCCCTGCTGACACATTCTTGATTGTTGGGGACAGATGGCATCTACTTTAGAAAAGGGGACAGGCTTTTTCAGTTTTCCTCCTCCTCCTAGTATTGTCCAACTGGTTTACTCTTTGTCAGCATCTCTCTGGACACTGGTTTTAAAGAGGGAGACTTAGGTGCATGAGGAACTGTGGGGTCCGGAAAGAACTAGGTGAATTTGTTGGTTAATGCCACAATTTGGATTATGTTTGAATCTTTATTATTTATTGTGTCCAGCCTTTTAGGGCTGTAATGAAATTTATATATAGTGTCTAGCAAGGTGCTTGGTACATAGTCAGTAGAACATAGGGAACTTCCTTCCTTTCATCAAGAATTAACACTGTGTGGGAGAATCTATTACTACCAAACAGATCACTAAAGAAATTTTACTTACGTTCTTTACTAGCAGCTGGGCTGATAAAACTAGGGTGTTTTCACCCATCTTGACTATATTATGACTATTATATTAAAATTCTACCTTTTTGGTAATGGAAGAAATACAGAGGTGGGCAAAAGTAGGTTTACATTTGTGAGTATGTGAAACAGTTTATTCTTGTATTATTTATTATTGTATTATTTTCCAAATGCACAACAGTAAATCTACTTTTTCCAATTCCTGTGTTAGGATGGCATTGTTATAGTGGTAACTTAAGATACATAGGTGTTTTTTGTTTTTTTTCTGTCAGAAGTTTGGTGTTTTTTTAAAGTCATCACCTAAGGATATTTTTCCATTGATTTTTAGAAAGAGTGGAAGAAAGAGGGGAAGACAGAGAGAAAAATATCTTTTGGTTATCTCCTGCATGCACCAATCCTGCAACAGTGATACCTGCCCTTGACCAGAATGGAACCGGGATCCTTCTGGTCCCCAGGCCAAGGCTCTATCCACTGAACCAAACTGGCTAGGGCTCACTGACAGTGTTTTGTTTCAAAAACCTTTTAGCCTTTTAATATATAAATTGTTTTCTGGGAGATTTAAAGCATTTTTTTTATAAGAACCACCAACTATTGATTCAAGAATTAAAAAACACACAATTGCATGTATTTTTAAACATCCCAGAGATCCTACAATTGTTTTATTGTAGGTTACTTTTCAGTAGCAAATAAATTCATTGGTGGGGGATTTGGTGTGCTGTTTACTTATCTTTTATTTTTTTATCCTCACCTGAGGATATTTTTTTCTATTTTTTTAAAGAGAAGCTGGAGGGAGAGAGAAGGTGAAGGAGAGAGAGAGAGAGAGAGAGAGAGAGAGAGAGAGAGAGAGAGAGAGGAAGAGAAGAGAGAAGAGAAAAGAGAGAAACATAGTTGTGAGAGCGACACAATGATTGGCTGCCTCCTGTTTGCACTCTGACTGGGATCGGGATTGAGCCTGTAGCCGAGGTACATGCTCTTGGCCTGTTATTGAACCCTCAGTCCACAGGCTGACATTCTAACCACTGAGCAAACTGGCCAGGACTTTGCTTATCTTTTTCAGTTTCTCCCATTATCTACCTCTTTTTTGTAGTAGTGTACTTCTAACCTGCTCTACATCTTGTAATTCTTTGAGCTTTGATAGTTTCTCTGGGTGTGATAGTCCAGTTACTGAGTAACTAGCTCATCCTATATAATAAAAGGGTAATAAGCAAATTGACCGAACAGCAGAATGACTGGTCGCTATGATGCACACTAACCACCAGGGGGCAGATGCTCAATGCAGAAGCTGTCAGTGAGGTCCTACAGGAGGAGTACCGCTCAGCCAGAAGCTGGACTCATGGCTGGCTAGTGCAGAAGCCTTTCCCACCTCTGTGGCAGTTGGACATCCCCTGAGGACGCAGGCCAGGCTGAAGAACCACCCTCCTCCCTGCACTGGGCTTCTAGTAGGGTTATGATAGTAAAGCCCTTTACTGTATGCAGACTCAGTTATAGTCACCTTAGGTTGGTTCCTGATTATGTGACAGGAGGAAAAAAGGTGATTCTGGTTTTATTCCCATCTATTCATTATATGTAGGATTAGAATTTAGTTATGTTGTCATTCCAGGGATGTCACACTGTTGAAAAGGTAATTGCTATATTTTTAAATCCAATATTCATTGCATGCTTGCAATGGACAGGCATTGTTCTGAGCACTCTACATGTAAAACTAACTCCTTTGGTGTACTCACTATCATCTTATGAGTGGATCCTACTATTATCTCCATTTTACAGATGTGGGAACTGAGGCACAGAGAAGTTAATTGCCCAAGGCCACCCAGTTAGAAGTAGAAGGGCCTGTTTTTGATCCCAGGTCCATTGGCTCTGGAATATGTCATTTTAATAATGTGAATATACTGATAATATATGGCTACTATTTATGCAGTTCAGAGGATATATGAATCAGACAGGTAGAATTTTAAATGTTTCAGAGCCTTTGTTCACTATAATTCTACATGCTTTGAGTGTGCAACTTGTTAAGCGGAAGGAAAGGCAACCAACATACATCAGGTGCCTGTAGTGCCATCATTACATTAGGCAGTGTAAACACGTGGGTCTCATTCATCCTGCTTGTAGCCCTATGACGCAGTTGGAACTTAAACCTGGATCTTTTTGACTCCAGTGCCTGTGGCCTTCCCCACAAACTGTTCCTTGGGAAAATCATAAACAGCAGATAGGTAATCTCCAGTTATGTATGCCGGAGTAACATATGTGCCCTGTGTATGGTTATCCATGGAACCTCTCCTTTCCCCTTGCTTCTGCAACTTGAATGTCTCCCGCTCACTCACACCAAGGGTACTTTTAGAATATGTAAGTTGTAGAGCAACAGCTCACCTTCCCTGGCATCTCTTTCACACGTCCTTTCTCCTCTGACCCTGCTGCTCTGGCTTGCCCCCTCATTACCTCATGTCTGGCCTGTCTTGGTGTGTCTTTCCTGGTGTCCCCATCACACCCACACTTGCCATGACCTCCAGGCTGACCTTGCCAAGGGCATATCTGTTCCCACACTCCCCATTAAGAACCTTCCAGGGATGGCTGCCCTGAAGGGGCTCAGCTGGCAGGTGAAGCCTTCGGTGTCCTCTGCAGCTCTCCCCCTGCAGCTCTCACTGGCTCCATCCTGGCCCTGGGGAGCCACATGCAGGTTCTTGGGTAGGGCCTGCAGCTGTCTCCTGCCTCCTTGCCATCAAAATACTTTTCCTCATCAACCTGGAGAATATTTTTCAAAATTAATCTTCAGCATTATTTCTCGTCCTCATCCTCCAGGGTAAACGTAACCAATTTTTTATTGGTGCCCACATGCTACTTTGTATTTTTGTAATAACTGTTGTGCCCAGAGTTCGGGCTCCCCAATAATCCACCACTAAGGAGCCTTTTCCGATGCAAAAGCAAAGACTCTTTATTCAAACCCGGGTTTGGCTCTCAGCCTCTTTCTGACGCAGCAGCGAGGCAAGAGAGCGGACCCGGCAGAAACAATGAGTTTTATGGGGTAGGATAATTAGGGGGCTTGGGAAAGTGATGAAGGTTACAGAGATTGGTCACTTGAATTGGGGTCTTTCTGTGGTTAAGCCTAATTAGGACCTTAGCTGTGTCCCTGGAGCTTCATTGGTCCATTTGGGTGGGGGTGGGGGAAGTTAAGACATTGCTGGCACACCTGTGGCCACTCCCAGAAAAGGGAGGGGTTTTAGGCAGGGGTCCCAGCCCTATAGGACAAGATGGAGGGGAGTTCATTTCCTTTCAATAACATCTCCACAGCTCATCTCATTTATTTATTTACCTGATTGTGGTAGTGAGATTTGAACAGCACTCCAGAGCCTGAAGTTTTCCCATCTTATTTTTGGGGGAGGGCTCTATGAAAATCCCCCAACATCAGCGTACATCATAGTGCATCTTGTGGTTGGTGGGCCAATAGAGTCATCCTCCTACCCAGAGGATGTCATGGTAGATAGAACAGATGCACTGCTCTTTGTTTTGGACCACTCCATTTTTTTCCCCTCAAAAAGAAGAATTAACGAGTCCCCTGCCTCACAGGTTGCCAGGTAACAGCTTCTTTATTTACATATGGAAACAAATGTAAGAAGCAGGGTGCGATCTCCAGCTAGCAGCAGTGCCCTGAGAAGAACTGAAAAAATTCTGCCTGTGAAAGCATCCTGTGGGCTGATGAAATATACAGATAAAGTTCTAGTATTTCTCATCTTTTGTTTCCACTGTGGTTTGGTTTCAGTTTATCAGTGAGACCACGGTTTGTAGATTAACAGCAAGAGATTTCCTCTGGGGGATAATTGTTCTACAGATCTAATTTCATGGTTATGATTTCTCATCAGTGGTGGGTATTCTGATGTGTAAAATGTGCCACATGGAAGCAGTAAAAGTGTCACCGGCAGGGCTGGGAGGCTGGGGAGCCGTATAAGAAAGACGGGAACTCAACCCATAATAATAAGTACCTCCAAGTTGCCGTAGGTATTTTTTATCTTTTCTCAGTATACGGCAGGCTGTATGGTGTGTCCCAGTATTTTGATTTTTGTTGATTGCTAATGTTACTGATTTGATGGCAAAGGCCACATATGCTGTCGGACCTGGAGCATGACCTGATAGACAGCATGGGTGTCCGACACAATGCCTTGTTCTGTCCTGCTTCCAGGCAGATAGAAAGCTGTGAAACGGCGGATGAATTCTACAGCACCATGGGGCGCCTCACCCAGGAGATGCTAGAGCATGATCTTCTAGAAAGCCATGAACTCATGCAGGTGAGTGCGCAGCTCGGTCCCGCCTGGGCTCGGGGACTCGGGCACCATGGGAACAAACAGTCCAGAGCAGTGGTCTTGGGAAAAGTATTTGGCCAGCCTTCGGATTTAATTTTTCAATGGACCAAGAGTCTGCATATAATTTGATAAGAACCTTAACCATGTCAAAAGAGGAAAAAAATGAAGAATCGATATTTATTATGGCTTTCTTTCAAACTTGTTGCTTAAAAACCATGAGCTGCAATACAAAAATAAATTTTAAAAACTGAGGAATAAAACTTCAAATCATCTGATGCTAATAACTCTACAAGGAGTTATTCTCAATCTGATGGCTAGCCTTTTAAGAGGAGATTTGAGGGGGTGAAGTAATTATTTGGGGGGAGGAATTACTGAGGATTAGAAGGGAGATTGTTGTAATTAGCACTTTGGTTTGTTTTGCCCACATTTTCAACTGATGTTATATGTGAATCATAAATTTCAACATGAAAGATGTGAAGGGTTTTGTTATTTTGCGGCATGTTTTTCTATATCTCAATATCATATTTACCAAGCCACTCAGACAGAAGAGAGTGCGTATAGAAAAGAGCAGATTTGTTAACTCTCTCTCTTCCATCAGGTTCTGTAACCTAACTTGATCTCCATTCTCCGATGCTTCTGACCACTTTCCTCCTGGTTCTTCCTCTTGCCCACTGACCAACTGTAGGTCTTTCCAAGGTTGTCCTTGGGCCTCGGTTACTTCCTCTCTCTCTCCTTTTTTTTATTTTCATAGTTTATTTTTATGTTGGGTTCCATGCCTGAGGTCAATTTTGGGGCCCAGCCAACAGGTTAGAAAACAAACACTCAAGCCCTGATTTAGGACATAAGATGTATGGAGCTTCCATTCCTTTATTCCTGTCCTGGCACCCCAGCTCCTTTTTAGAATTCCCAATGTGCAGCAGACAGTTACTGATTTGTTGAGAATATTGACACTAAATATAACTTCCCTGAACATTGATATTTTTTAGTTCAGTTTTCTTTCCATTCACATCTCTTTTCTTCCTTCCTGTGTGTCTCAGAGGAGGAAGTGTTCTGATACTGACATCTTTGATTGATTTCAACTCTTCTCACGTTGCCATTGCTTCCTCTCTCCCTCCCCCTCCCCACCATCTCTCTCTCTGAGGGAAGTACCTTTTATTGCACTTCCCTCTGTATGCCAGGCCCATGCATGACATTTTCTTTTATATAATTTTCTTTATATATATTGTGTGTGTGTGTGTGTGTGTGTGTGTGTATATATATATATATATATATATATATATAATTTCAGAGAGGTAGGGAGAGAGAGAGAGAGATAGAAACATCAATGATGAAAGAGAATCATTGATCAGTTGCCTTCTGCATGCCCCACACTGGGGTTGAGCCCACAACCTGGGCATGTGCCCTGACTGGGAATCCAACAGTACCTTCCTGGTTCATAGGTCAACACTCAGTCACTGAGCTATATCGGCTGGGCTACATCATTTTCTTTTACAACATTCATAGATAATGTCCCTCCTCCCAGATTCCTTCTGCTCTAAAACAATCAGCATTTTGCTGCCAGAGTAATAGTCTAAACTTACTGCTTTGCCCATTTCATTGTTATTCATAAAACCTTCAGTGCTTTCTTGTTATTAACTATAGGAAATAAAATGCTTCAGCCTTGTTCCCGAGGTTCTATATTAACCTCTGCAAAGATTTATTGAACATCTCTATATATCAGAAGTCTTCTTTGGCCCTGTCCAGTGTGGCTCATTTGGTTGGAGTATTGTACCATATACCAAAAGGTCTTGGGTTGGATTCCTAAGGAGGGGACATACTCAGGTCATGGGTTCAATCCTGCATTGGGGTGTGTGCAGGAGGCAACTGATGTATCTTTCTCATATGAATGTTTCTCTGTTTCACTCTCTCTTCCTCTCTCTCTAAAATCAGTAAAAATCTATCCTTAGGTGAGGATTAAAAAAGTCTTCCTTGAAGACTAAGAGCAGTTGGTCAGGCTTTGTGTGTGCATGTGTGTGTATGTGTGTGCATGCACGTGTGTGCACATACATGGGTGCACACACATGCAAGTGTGTATATTTGTGTATGTGTTGGAGGCAGTGATGCAGAGCAGAGAGCTGTTGCTGGTGGAGCGGGGCAGGGTGAGTAAAAGCATGGCAGGTTGTGTGGAGAAAACTATAAGGAGTTTGGTGTTCAGGGAAGGGATATAGAAGACCTCAACCCGTGTTGAGGAGCTTGGCCTTAATCTTTTAGGTTGTTGGTTGTGAAATGGAGTTCTTGAGCTTGCTGGAGTTTTAGAACTTCGGTGGAGCCTTCAGAAAGGGAAGAACAACGGTGGAGCTGAAAGGTTTTAGGGAGAGGAGGGAAAGGATCTGAGTTCTTATTCAACTATATGGGCAGCTCTGTGAAGGGTAGACTTGATGGGGTCATGTTTGATAGTACAAGGCTGGAGAGAATTCTGCAGAGCACTAAAGAGTAGAAACAAAAATGGAATAGAGACAATACTTAGAAGGTGAAGTTGGTAGAACTTGGCCACAGAAACAATATGGTCTGATGAAGAAAGAAATGGAGGGGACAAGGATAATCACGCATTTTTGGCTTAGAAAGAGGAGGGCAGGAAGATGATTAGCTCTGAGAGAGGCTGCATGGAAGTGCCCTTTAGCTGCCCATTACTCACCTGTCCAAAGGTATTCCCCACCCCTTCACAACCAGAACCTATCACACTGGTCATAGCGCTGTTAGTTCATGCCCGTGCCAGTTGAGGGCTTGCGCCGCCCTCTCACACTATCTGTGAAAATCCTACCCACCCACCTGAATCCTCTCTAGTCCCCTTCCTCCCCACCCCCACATAGACTCTGTACCTCAGCCCTCATTAATTATGCCTCCTCCATACTCCTTCAGTATTTAAGATTTCCAACAACCGATTAATTGCTATTACAGATTATTTGATATTGTTTGGTATATTTTGTATGTGTTCGTCTTATTTCTCTAATGAGGTAGCAAGCTCCTTAATGCTAGGGGCCTCATATTGCTCTGTATGACCATGACATCTAGTTCTGAGAATACACCTGGTTGCTCAATGAATATGCAGAATCACAGAACATTAGAACTCGAGGCAGTGGTTTTCAAAGTTGACCATGTATAAGAACATCTCAACAGTGCATTAAAATTCAGGTGTTTGTTCCATGGGTGGTTCTGAGGCAGATGGCATAAAACAAATACTTAGAGAAACTCTGGCTTTAGAGAAGTTTAAAGAGTAACTCACCTGATTCTGCCACTTTACAGAGAAGAAGCTAAGACTTGGAGAGCCAGCATCTTCCAGTTTCTTAGGTTGTCTAGTGGCAGACCCAGGACTGGAACCCAAGGCCCCAACCCCTGGCCACCCTACATGCTTATACCTTATTTTAAAAATGTCTTTCTAAAACTGAAATCCTCCTTAGAAGAATAAGGCAGCATTTTATTTTACTTAAAGCCCAAACACTGCCAGAAAGAATGAGGTACCTGATATCTTTATCCTCTAGGAATTTCCAACCTTAGGGATTAGGAGGAAAGAGGACCCTTCGTTACCTCTTAAAGGGAATCCTAGAGGGGAAAATGTGAGCTGGGGCTTGATAGATTAGATTACTTTTAATAGCATCATATTTTTCCTGCCAAAGAAAACATCCGGGTGATGATAAACTGAGCTTAATTTTATATAACTTATGTTTTCATGTTTCTTGTAAAAACATGTCAATAATGAAAAAGAAATAGAATTTCTTTTCAGCGGTGCCTAAATATAAATGTCTATGGGTGTGTGTGTTGGTAGTTTGGGTAGAAAATAGACTTGTTGGTTTTCCTTGGCATCATAGAGCAGTGGCTGGCAAAGTGTGGCTTGTGAGCTGCCATGGTTTGCTGCTCTGTTGACTAATGAGTTTGCTGACCACTGACCTAGACTCTCGATTCCAATAATTACAGGCTATTGTTGTTCCTTGTGATTAAGCCCCTATCTCAGTGGTCAGCAAACTCATTAGTCAACAGAGCGGCAAACTGCGGCTCACGAGTTTGCCGCAGTTTACCGCTCTGTTGACTAACTCGTGAGCCGCACTTTGCCGACTACTGTCATAGGGTATTAAGGAGAGAAATGCTAACTATCATTTCAAACCACTCTTTTTCTGTATTCACTCATTAAAAACAGTTAATTCAGTGGCTGGGACCCAATTACGGTACACCTTCAGTCTGTCTGCAAACCTGAGATGGCTCTGGGTGTGTGAG